>JADRCC010331760.1:10497-27434 GCA_019843855.1 Hylomyscus alleni | reverse complement strand
CCCCCCCGAGACTGCCAGCAGATCAGGACGAACTATATCTGAGCTCCTCAGAGCAGTGCCAGGGTGTGCAGGGATGGAATTATCTGCCACCCGGCACACAGTAATAACTCCAGATATGGGAATTAAGATTTTGTCTACTGGAGTTTATGGGCCATTGCCTCCAGAGACTTGGGGTTTTGTGATTGGCAAAGGTAGTGTTATTGTGGATGGATTACAAATCTACCCAGGTGTTATTGATCGCAACTATCAAGGAGAAATAAAAATTATGGCTTCCTCACCACGTGTTATCATTTTAGTGCCTGCTTTTGAAGAGATTACTCAACTTGTTTTAGTTCCTTTGCGTTATACATCTCCTAAAGCTATTGCTTATGAGGCAGGACAAGGTGGTTCTGGTGCTCCTAAAGTATTTTGGATATAATCTATTACAAATAATAGGCCTAGGCTTAAATTAACTATTGAAGGAAAAACTTTTGAGGGGCTGATAGATACAGGAGCAGATGTCACAATCATCAGATTGCAGAGCTGGCCCTCAAACTGGCCTCTAAGGGAATCTATTATGCACCTCCAAGGAATTGGTTATGCCAATAACCCAAAAGGAAGCTCTAAGCTTCTAACCTGGAGGGATGAGGACGGTAACACAGGGCAGATCCAACCGTATGTTATGTCTAATCTCCCTGAAACTCTGTGGGGGAGAGATCTGTTGTCACAGATGCAGCTGGTTCTGTGCAGTCCTAGTGAGCTAGCTAATAGGCAGAGGTCCAAACGGAATATTATAACGTACAGAGGCCATGAGACTCATTCTTATAATAAAGGTTTGAAGCATTTTCAATGATGACTACTGTCATGCTTGTGCTCCATGTGGATAAAATCCAGTGGGTAAATAATTCTCCCGTGTGGATTGGTCAGTGGCCATTATCTCAAGAGAAAATAGAAGCAGCTTTATGGCTAGTACAGGAGCAATTTGAAGCAGGACACCTGAAAGAATCTAATTCCCTGTGGAACACACCAATATTCATGATTAAGAAAAAGTCAGGTAAATGGAGACTGTTGAAGATTTGAGAAAGGTAAATGAAATTATGGTGTTAATGGGAGCGTTACAGACTGGATTACCATCTCCAGTGGCAATTCCAAAAGGATTTTACAAAATAGTTATGGATTTAAAGGACTGTTTCTTTACTATTCTTTTGCACCCAGAGGATTGTGAGAGGTTTGCTTTCAGTGTTCCATCAGTAAATTTTAAGGAACCTATGAAAAGGTATCAGTGGACAGTCCATCCTCAAGGCATGGCTAACAGTCCTATGTAATGCCAGAAATTCGTGGGTCAGGTCATTGATCCTATAAGGAAGAAATGGCCAATGATATATATTACCCACTACACAGATGATGTCTTAATAGTGGGGAAATTTCCTCAAGATGCACTTTCATGTTACAGAGATTTACAAGTTGTATTTAATGATAGGGGACTGCAAGTAGCCCCAGAGAAGGTACAAACTCAGGATCCATATAATTATTTAGGATTTACACTTACAGATCAAGCTGTTATTCCTCAAAAGATAGTTATTCGTAGAGACAAATAAAAAACTTTAAATGATTTCCAAAAATTGTTAGGTGATATTGACTTTGTCCCTACCTAAAACTTACTAAGACTTGAAGTCCCTGTTTGATATTCTTAGAGGTAATTCTGATCCAAATTCTCCTAGATCTTTAACTAAAGAAGGATTATCTGCTTTACAGCAGGTAGAAAAAGCTATTGAGAATCAATTTATTACTTACATAGATTATTCCTTACCTTTGCATTTATTAATTTTCAACACAACTCATGCCCCTACAGTGTTATTATGGCAGAAGGCACCTATTGTGTGGATCCATTCAAGGGTGTCTCCTAAACGTAATATCTTGCCATACTATGAAGCTGTTGCACAAATAATGGTGCTTGGTAGGAAACAAGCACTAACTTATTTTGGCAAAGAACCAGATATTATCATTCAGCCTTTTACTGTGGAGCAAGACTATTGGCTAAGCAGCATAGCGCAGAATGTTTACTTGTTCAAATTGGATTTCAGGGAACTATAGATAATCATTATCCCCAGGATAAACTAATAAAATTTCTAAATGTGCATGAAGAGATTTTTCCAAAGGTAACAGCTTAGCAGCCTCTGGAAAATGCCCTTGTGGTATTAACTGATGGATCTTCTAATGGGAAGGCTGGATATCTCATTAAAAGTCAAAAAGTGCTTGTAGAGACTCCTGATCTCTCAGCTCAATTGGCTGAACTAACAGAAGTTTTAAAGGTATTTGAAGCTGTGCCTGATGCAATTAATATCTACACAGACAGCTTTTACATTTTTTTTCAGTACCGCTGCAAGAAACCTGCGGTACTTTTAAGTTGGACACCCCAGCAGGAGTCCTATTTTCTCAATTACAAAATATCATTCTTTCACGAAAAAACCAATTTTATATTGGTCATATATGAGCCCATTCTGGCCTACCTGGGCCGTTAGCCAAAGGTAATGATATCATTGACAAAGCTCTGGTAGGAGAAGCCTTAGTTTCAGATCCTGTGGCCTTAGCTAAATGGGATCACGATTATTTCCACCTATCCAGCCAAACTCTAAGGTTAAAACACAAAATTTCCAAAGAACAAGCAAGAATGATAGTTAAGCAATGCCCTAAGTGTGTTATTTTAACTCCAGTACCACATTTAGGGGTGAATCCAAGGGGCCTGATGCCTAATAAAATCTGGCAGATGGATGTAACCCATTATGCAGAGTTTGGAAAACTTTAATATATACATGTCTGTATTGACACGTGTTCAGGATTTATGTTTGCTTCAGTGTAAACAGGAGAAACCTCGAGAAATGTAATTGACCATTGTTTACAAGCACTTAGCGTCATGGGTTTGCCAAAATTATTGAAGACCGACAATGGGCCCGGGTTCACGGGAAGGAATTTTATCTCTTTCTGCAAAGATTTTGGTATTTTGCATAAAACTGGAATCCCTTATAACCCTATGGGGCAAGGCATTGTCAAGCGAGCTCATCGCACGATTAAAAACTACCTTTTCAAGACCAGGGGAGGCAATCTCTTTCCCCCAAGGTCTCCTAAGGCACATCTCGCTTTTGTGCTCTTTATTTTAAATTTTCTGCAGACTGACATCAAAGGCCAATCTGCGGCAGATCGATATTGGCATCCAAAAACGTTAAATTCTTATGCCAATGTTTCCTGGAAGGACCCGCTTACCAATGCTTGGCATGGCCCAGATCCTGTTCTGGTGTGGGGCAAAGAGTCCGTGTGTATTTTTTCCCAGAGAGATGAGGAGCCACGCTGGTTACCAGAAAGATTAAATTCGCCAGGTTGACTCAGAGCCATACCCCTCTTAGCAGGTGTGCTCAACTTTCTACAGAAAAGTTTTTTCCTTTTTCCTTGTTTTCTTTTGTCCAAAGCTGGCAGACTTTTTCTGCCAGCCTTGAAGGTATTTCTTCCCATTTTCTCCAGATCTCAAATCTCGAAACAAAATAAATGATTCTATATTGGCTTACACCCAGAGCACGAGTGGCACTGAGCTGGCACTGTCCCGAAAATGCTGACACGAGGCATTCCAAGAGCTGGCGCCATCCTGAAGGTGCCAATTCACCTCATTTGTGGCTTTCACTACCACTGCTGTTCCAGCATTACGAGGGTTAACACAAATCCCGAAACCTGGGAACCAACCTACTAATTTGCATTTGAATTGAGACCCGTTCCCCAGGCAACCGACTCTGGAGTGTAACAGAGGCCTGCTCCCAGCTTCTGTGTTCTGCATCAGGGAAAGCAAGCTTGCAAGGACTCTTTGCGTTTTTTGAGATATGGTGGCAGAACCCAGACTCTGCAGGTTTTAGAGGCATATCATGTCGCTATTGTGCAGATGCCAATGGTGCATTTGAAAGCATGTTTCTGTGGTGGTAGTTGATCCACATAGAGGTGCGTGCCAAGTGCAAGTGGCTGTGCTTTGTTAAAAACACATTTTGCCCAGTTTGCTTTTGCAAGCAAACCGCACGTCGCTCCATTGCTGGATAGATGAAAGCCAAGAGTCGATCGGTGTTCTGCTCACGCACCGTGATGATTCTCGCTAAAAAATTGTGTCAAGTGATATGGCCTCGATTCTGCTTTTTATATAAATAATAAGGGTGAGATGTTGTCTCCTTCCCCTCTGCCTGAATGCAAGCTAGCAAGCTAAGGGTTTCCCTTTAAAAGCCCTGGTCGCACCTGGAACTGAAAGCCAGCCACCAGTGGTGCAGGACTTTAGCCCAGAACATTGCAGCTGTTCTCAGATGCAGAAATGGACTTGCTCATATTTCTACAAAGCCTTCTGCTGGAAGTCATTTATTTACTATAAACAATGTTTTGGACTGTAAGCCCGAAGACTCTGGCGACCCCGTGTCTGCTGCTGTGTTTACACTATACATTTATTAGTTTGTAATGTTTTGGTTTCAATTTAGTGCCTGGATATATATACTCCCTTTAGTCAAAAGTAAAACAATGCCTTGATACACTTTCTTGGCATTCCTTTGTGTCTTTTTTTTTTTCCTCCCAACAGGTCTGGTTCAACTCACACGGATCCACGGACCCTGGTAGAACTGCTGGCCGGATTCTACAATACTCTTTTCTTCTTTCTAAATCAATAAAAAAATTTTGTAAGCTTAGGGAGAGTTTAGCTTGGCTTACCAGAATATTTTGTAGTTATTAAATACTAATTTGTAGGCCAGGCAGTGGTGGCACACGGCTTTAATCCCAACACTTGGAAGGCAAAGGCAGGCGGATTTCTGGGTTCAAGGTCAGCCTGGTCTACAGAGTGAGTTCCAGGATAGCCAGGGCTACACAGAGAAACCCTGTCTCAAAAAGTAAATAAATAAATAAATAAATAAATAAATACCAATACTTCTTACTTAGGTAATTATAAATTGTGAGATAGTTTGTCTTCGTTATTATGGAAAGTAGACAATGTGTATGTGCTAAATTGGCCTCAACACCACCTAAAATGTTGTGTGCAAGAGTCAACAGGATGAGTAGGAGGATGCTGATGAATTGACTGTCTTAGTAAGGCTGCTGACCTGACCTATCATGTTCATGTACAATGATGCAGTGAAAGTTCTGTGCATCTCTACTTATGCAGCTCTGCAGTTACAGCAGAACGGAAATCAACAGATTCTTAAGGAAAAGAAATATGCTACCTCATTTGAGAAGCAATTAGATTCTGGATGACATATAATTGTAGGTTACAGATTAGTAAAAGAAATGATAAAATATTTCTCTTTTCACTAGAAAGAAAATGATTACCGTAAATTAAAATTAGCAATTATATTCTGGCTAACACATAATTTTAAATTGCAGATTACTAAAAGAAATGATGAAATAATTCTCTTCACTAAAAAGAAGACGTGATAACACTCGATTAAAATTAGGAGAACAATTTAAAGTTTGGGAAAGATGAAGAACCATGAAAAACAAACTAGAAGTTAATTTCTAGTACAATAGAACATTACCATTCTAGGTGGATAGGTGAGTGATGTTTTTCTTAAACCTAACTAGAGCTTATGTGTTGCTGAAAATATTAAAAATGAAATGGCACATCTCCAAGCTTATGCCAGCAACTCTCTGCACAGGTGGCCTGGCTGGCCATGCACAGGCAATCAATGGCCAACCTGGTTTTATCTCGAGGAGACTCTGACTCAGAACTCCACAATCTCTCCATCCAGCTCACTAGGTTCCCACTGGCAGGTTGCTACCACACCAGCCCCATGCTAGAAATCCCTCAGGGCCTTTGTGGTGCACAGGCAAACTCAGGCTTTGCCACTGTACCTTTCTCTCTTGAACCCAGACAAACTGCTGCGTGAAGCTAAACATCACACAAACTTAGTTCAGAAACAACAGTAACTCAGTCACTGGGCACAACAACTAAAATCCTAATCTCATAAACCTTATTAAATCTAAATCTTCCGGTGGCAAATCCTGACGGAACCACCACTGAAACTAGAAGACAATTGTAGCTACATCTTGTCCTCCTCACATTATCCCTGTCCAGAAAAGAACCTGACTCCCTCCACTTTCTTCTTCTGTTCAACCCAGAAGTCCTGCCTACTCGCCCAGTAATTGGCTCCTTTATTCATTAGGGGATTGGTTAACAAGAAGTCACCTGAATATGTGACTCACTCTTTGTCTGCAGCCCCTCCCAGGAGAGCAGAATTAGCATCAAAATACAAGCAGCACCAGGCCATCCACAACACTTCTGAAAGAAACTGGTAGAAAACGCCTTGCAACTTAAAGTAGAGAATGTCCCAGAAACTGGTTATAGTTTGCCAGTCACTAGGAGTCAGTCTTTCCATAAGTGAGTAGGGCACAATCTCCCTCAGGCCCTCACCTCAGCGGACTTACAGCTGCGGAGATACTTCCCTTATTGTCCTAAGGCAGTGTCCATCTTAGTCCAACCCTGGTATACTTTATCAATAAGCATACAAGCCATATTTTGGAAAGAATATAGAGTCAGGCCACGGTGGCGCACGCCTTTAATCCCAGCACTTGGGAGGCAGAGGCAGGTGGATTTCTGAGTTCGAGGCCAGCCTGGTCTACAGAGTGAATTCCAGGACAGCTAGGGCTACCCAGAGAAACCCTGCCTCGAAAAACCAAAAAAAAAAAAAAAAAAGAATATGGAATTATAACCAGGTCATCACATTTTACTACTAGTCTTTGCATAGCAAATCAAACAACATCAACTGTTATTGTTCCATTGAGTCATAATTAGATTTCCTAAGGAAATTTATCTAAAGTTCCTTTAGGTAACAACTTGACTGTTCTATTTACTTTCACATCATTGTGACCAAAATCTAGTCTAAAAGGACCTAACAACAGAAGGTTTTCCTTAGGCTCAGAGTTAGAGAAAATGGTATGCGACATTGAGGAAGGTACCACAACAGGGGTGACTCAGTCCACCAGGCTGACCAGGAAGCAGAGAGAGCTTAGTTGAAGTTATCAGCCTGCTTCCTCCTTTCCCCACTTTTATTCTGTCTGGACACTCAGCTGTGGGATGATAGTGCCCACATCCAGGGTTATTCTTCCCTCCCCAAATAAGGACCCCTGGAAGTGCCTTCACAGACAAGCCCAAATTTTGCCTTATTCATGCCCTTGAAATATCTCAGTGCCTTCAAGAGTATAGAAAGTAACCACCACAGTAACTCTCAGTGCTCAGTGACTTCTTAGGAGCTTGTTCATACTGGAGTTCATGTTATTGAGGAATCAGTCAAAGATGCACAACTATATGTAATTATTTTAATATGAATTGAAAGTCATAGGTTGAATTATTTCCTTTCATAAAATATATGTGTCATGTACTAATTTGCATAGATATGATTCATGTACCTTTTTGTCCTTTTTGCATTGTAGTCTACTTAGACTCTCAGGCAGTGGAGAGGCAAATTAATGCTTGATATGTTCTCTTGACTGCCGCTTGCATAAGCAAAGCTATATAAAAATTTGAGCTGAAGATGCCCAAACAAGTATACTTATGAAAAGCCCATATGGCTGTACACTTCCACCTCTCTACTCATCCTCACAAGCTTTCTAACATCAAAAATTTATCCCAAGCATTTTACTTAAAAAAGAGCTTTAGTTGACACACAAAAAATAAAACCTACTTCAGTAAGCAACCGAAGAGAAAACCTCTTATGTTTTTGCTGATGAAAATGTAAATTTGCTCAGCCTCCAAAAACTAAAGTTAGAGTTTCCACATTATCCAACCAAACAATTCAAAGTACTTCTTTTAAAAAAATTAAGTCAGTGTGTCAACAAGATATCTACTGTCCATTTTTTACTAAAGTGCTATTAACAGGACCACAAATGAGGAACAGACTGAGATAATTACCAATAGGTAAATAATAAGGAAACTAAAATATGTAAAAAGTTCAAAGAAAATGTAATCAGCCACACAAGGAAAGCAATTGTTGCCATTTGCATAAATATAATTAAGTTTAAGAAGAAAGTATGTTAAATGAAAACAGTCAGATGCAGAAAGACTAATATTGTATATAGGATCAGTTTTACAATGAACTTAGGAATTCTGCTCATTTTTTAATATTGTAGCAGGAGAGTCTCATCTGAGAAACATGACCTCACTAGCCCCAGAGAGTTGGCTAGGTTTCTAGTACCAGGAAATGATTTCCTTCCTATTAAACGGACCTGTCTTAGTATTCTGTTCTGCAAAGAGACATAACCATGGAAACTCATATAAAGGAATGTATTTCATTAGGATCTTGCTTATGGTTTTAGAAGTCTAGTTCATCATCACCATTGGAGAAAGAATGGTGACACAGGCAAGCAAGGTTACTTCTGGGATCTTTACTTCCAGTGCACACATAGTAGGCAAAAAGAGAGACACTGGGGCTACAATTGGCTTCTGAAATCTCTAAGCCCACCCACTAGATCATACCTCCTTGAACAAGACTCCACCTCCTAACCCTTCCCAAAAGTCAAAGAACTTCAAATCAGGCATTAAAATAGATGATCCTATGGGGGCCCTTTTTATTCAAACCACCCCAGGGTTTTAAATCTTAACTAAACAGCTGTTGGTTATCAAAGAGATTTGAGTACTAGTATTGACTCTTTGGGGATATCAGCCTATGCTCATCACTACTGTGGTACATATCACAGGTGAGTAAGAGTGATTATTTCTTCCCTGGTTGAGCAGTTTGCATGGTAGCTTCTGGTGGAACTTTGAAAATGAGACCTTAGGAAGGAGAATTTTAGTGCAGATCCAATTGAATCTTCTGAGTCTTATGTCTAAAATAAGTAGTGTTTTCAGCAATAAGGACTTACTTTCAACCCCTGGGATAGAACCAAAGACAACAGCAATAGTCCATATTGTTTGGGGAATCTGCTGGACTATACTGACCAACCACTCAAAAGGTGCTATGATAACAAAGGGCTGCTGGCACACAAACAGACATATAGGCCAAATGAACAAAAACAGAAGCCTCAATGAATACACATGAAAATAAAGAGAATTTCTATGTAAGAAAGAGGTCAAAAGCATATACTGAAGGAAAAGACATGTTCAAGAAATGTTCCATGGGAAACTGGATATTCATGTACAAAAGAATGAGGTTCAACCCGTGTATCGCATCCTACACAAAAACTAACTCCAAGTGTATCAAAGTGATCAATTTGAAATGTGAAATGTTAAAACTGTTAAGAATAATGTAGACAGTACCCTACAAGTTACAGTATATGAAAGGGCTTTCTGGAAAAAACTCCATTTGCCCAGGAATAAGGGCCATCAACTGACAAGACTTTAGAGAAGTAAAGATGCTCTGTATAGCTAACAAGATAATTGAGTGAAGAATAAATCCCCCAACAGTGAAGAACTGTTGTTAGCTAAATATCTAACAGAGGATTAATACCCTGGCCATATAAAATCCAAAAAAAATTGAAGAGCCAATGAAACCAACAACCCAACTAAATTACTATGGACTGTGAATCTGAACAGGGAGTTCTCAACTGAAGAAATAAAAATGACTAAGAAAAACCTCAAAAGCTGTTCATTAGCGTTAGCAATTAAGGAAATGCAAATCAAACCAGTTTAAGATTTAACTCACCCCAGTCAGAATGGCAAGATCAAGAGAAAAAAAATGACAATAAATGCTGGAGGGGATAGGGGAACCCTCCTTCAATTGATGAGAATGCAAACTGATACAGCCACTCTAGAAATCAGAGGGAAAGAAGAAAATGTGACCCAAATACATTCTGGAACACCATCTTGCTGTAAATGAAAACAAAACCATGAAATTTGCAGGTAAAAGGGTGAAACTAGAAGACATCGTTTTGAGGTAATCCAGACAGCCGACAAATGGGTTCTCTATCATCTGTGGTTCCCAGCTCTAAATCTTTAGATGCCCATCTATTTCCTGGAGTAACCATAGAAACCAGAGAAATAAAATGGACCATGGAGCCTGGATGCTAGAGCTAATAGCAGAATACAGTTGATAGAGGTACAAAATGGGGGAAGCAGAAGGGGGCTTTAATTGGAGCAGTACAGAGAGATGGTGTAGGGAAGAAGGACAAATATTACTAAGGATGTTCAAAAAGCTTTAAGGAATTGTATTGTTTTGTATTTACCTGAATTTGAATATAATATGTAAGAGTATGTGTATATAAATACCTATGCAAATATCTTAAATGAAGTTATGTAACTCGGCTGACAGTACTCCCCGCAAGAGATACAGACTACATAACGAAAAATGTTTAAAAATATTTTAAAAATTATAACTGAGACATTTTGAATCCTCTTTTCAAATACTAACTCATAGACATTTAATGCACATTTTACATTTTCACTACACATCAGTGCAGATTCATCACATTTCAGTTTCAAACACAGCTGTCTAGAATCACATATGCATACACATTACCTATATAAATATTGTATGTGAGGGGGTTTGTGCATATGTGTGCATGCGTGCTCATGTGTGTGTGTGTGTGTGTGTGTGTGTGTGTGTGTGTGTGTGTGTATGTACTGAGCAGGACTAGACAAGCCAAATCTTGGTTCAGTACTATTCCAAAATAAATTGTAGCCCTACTATGTTGCTTTGTTTTAAGATATTGGATTATATTACTTATAACTCAACACTATTAGATTGTCTGTCCTTTTATTTATTTATTTATTTATTTATTTTTATTTATTTTTTTGGTTTTTCAAGACAGGGTTTCTCTGTGTAGCCCTGGCTGTCCTGGAACTCACTCTGTACACCAGACTAGCCTCAAACTCAGAAATCCACCTGCCTCTGCCCCCCAAGTGCTGGAATTAAAGGCATGTGCCACCACTGTCAGGCCAGATTGTCTGTCCTTGTGATAACTATTTAACCAAAAGTTGTTATGGGGGGCTGGAGAGATGGCTCAGTGGTAAAGAGCACTGACTGCTTTTCTAAAGGTCCTGAGTTCAAGTCCCAGCAACCACATGGTGGCTCACAACCATCTATAATGAGATCTGATGCCCTCTGGTGTGTCTGAAGACAGCTACAGTGTACTTACATATAATAAATAAATAAATCTTAAAAAAAAAAGTTGTTATGGGAAAATAACAACTGACAACGGTGAACAAATTTGCATCCAGTGCCAATAAACCTTTCATTAAAAGATAATCATTTAATACTTCTCTAGTCTAAACTACTCTCCTTGCTCCCACATCAAAAGTTCCTTCTAGTTAGATATGTATTGGTAAAAACTTGGCCATTTGAATCTCCAGGTTTAATGGCCTTGATGTTTTTGATCTCATATGAAAATATTAAAATCTCTCTTTCTTGTAGCAATTCAATCTCTATAAAGAATTTGAAGCTTAGCTTACATTGTTTGCCCAACCCTAGATCAACGTTCTCTGTGAAATGAAACCACTCATTAGTTTTCCATGTTCACATAGAGACCTAGAGGTGAATATTTAGCCTCATCAAGTGTCAGAAACGTAGTTTATAAAATATACAACAAAAGTTATGAGAGAAAATAAAAAAATTAATTTAGAGCAGAGTCAAAATTCAAATCTCTTTGATTATTTTGTCTGCTTTTATTCTCAGATTTAAAAAATGGCCAATGATAAATGCTCAGAGGCCTAAGATTTGACATCTGTCATATATATACACATATATGTGTATATATGAAATATATTATGTAAGACATATGCCAAATATATTATGTATCTATGTATTTATATATTATATACAAAATATATTTTATTACATACATTAATAAATATGGTGTATATTAATAAATATACTTGAGTATACAGATATGTCATATTATGTATCTATATTTATTATGTATTATATACCACATGCCATATTGATAATATATTAGTGGCGAATTGGAAGTCATTTATCAACAGTGGTTAATTTTAGGACGTTACTACTGTTGATCTAAATACTCCAGGGCAGAGAAAGAAAACAACCCAGGAATTTATCATCTGAAAACTTGGGCATAGGACTGATTTGGAGGACAGATACAGCTCACTGACATTAATGAGAGACAGCCGATAAGAAATGTACAAGTAGAATGACAGCCTCTGACGGTAGTCACTGAAGAGTGAAGGGCTTTCCACCAAGCAGGTGAGGCAGCAAAGGCACTGGATTTGTATGTAAATTGAGGCCAATCGGAAGAGCTTTGGAGTCTTTGGAAGACCTACCATTCAGGTTTCTAAAGTGTGTTTGCAGGTGGAATGAATGATGAGCAATAATCAATTACAGAGTGAAAAGTGCAGAGATTGGGGAGATGCTAAAGGCAGGCAAAACATAGCCACTGTTATTTGGACTGTTTTCGTACCCACACATTTAAGGTGAAGATTGTCCTAGAACATGAGGCTGAAGACTGGTAAAAACATAGGAAGAAAAGAAAAAAAAATGTGCAAAAAGAAGAAGAGCTAAAAGCTGGAGACAATTTCGAGAAATGAGTATTTTTTTTTTGAACAGTCTATAGAGCTGTTTTGTTTACTTTTGTCATGACTTAAACACTGTAGACAGAATATTTCCAGGTTCTTTTAGTTGATCATAGAAACAATATTTCAGTTTTTCTCATAACCTATTTTCAGCTTGAGTCCTAGCACATAATGCAAATGGAAACTATTTTCCAAGTAGAAACCTGAAAGAATAAAGTTTTAATGCCACAGAATAGGGTTTGTTTTTGAAAATATATCAGAATGCAGACAAAATTGTTATAAGAAACACCTGGAACACAGGGGCTTGAGTGACAGGCTTGTGTTTCTGTGACACGGCAATCTGGAGCAGTGTGGGTTGGCAGCTTGGTCTCCACATCTCTGCATGTCCCAGATGTCAGAGCTGTCAAGCCATCATTAGTTTACATCTCTAAATGGAAGGGCATTGGGCCAGCTGTCACCCAGTCCCAGCTGTTAGAAACAGGAGTGACAGAAGAAACAAACAACAAATACTTTTCTGACAAAAAAAAACAAAAAACAACAACAACAACAACAACAACAACAAAAAAACAACCAAGAAAGTATCACATCCCGTTTCATTGCATTTATAAGAACTCCATCTTTTGGCTGTCCCAAATGAGTGACTAGGGAGAGCTAGGAGTGAGTTGAAACCCTTGTTAAGTAAAGGAGGCTGTATTTTAGACCTTGATTATCAACATCATCTGCCTGTCATTGATGTTTTTAACAATATTTTCTTTTTTTTCTACTTTTAAATATTTATTTATATATTTATTGCATATTTTATTCATTTACATTTCAGATGTTATCCCCTTTCCCAGCTTCCCCTCCACAAACCCCCTATCTCATTCCCCCTCCCCCGGTTCTATGAGGGTGATCCCCCACGCACACACTCCTACCTCACCACCCTAGCATTCCTTACACTGGACCATCAAGCCTCCACAGGAGCAACCAATAATTACAGGGGGTCAATTATTACTCAAAATACTAACTAGGTTGAAAGATGTAGTTAGTCTATAGGCTCTGTTCTCATAAGACATGGGGTATAGTAAACAGGTCCAAGAAAAACAGTTTGGGTAAAATATCTAAAGAATCTTTTTGAGGTTCTCAGAGAGATGGCAGTAATGCTCACATGGAAAGTTTCAAGGACAGACTTACTCAGGAAGTAGTATTGGAGCAAGATCTTTTAGATTATGAGAGGTCATTAGGAAAATTGTGTAGGGATTTTAGTCAGTCTCATCATTTAGATATGGACATGGCTTAAGCCTATTCCACAAAATTTGTGTGGCTTGGTCCTAACTGTGGCAATATTAAAGGGATCATGAACCCACTTACTTTCACCAAATAGTTGTGTGAGAGCAAAACAGAACCTAGCCTCTTTCAAGCTTCTCATTTCTCTGTGTGACACCATCCTCTGATCACATCAGCTCTATTGTGGCAGCATCCAGCCCCATGCCTTTACAGAAGCCAAGCCCGAGGACTGAGCAGAAACCAGTACCCCATTCATAATCCTCTAGAACTGTGAACCAGTAAACTTCTTGTCTTGTAAAACCAAAGAGAACAGACTGAACTTCACCAAAGGCTGCATAAGGTGTTGGTGTGTGGGGTGGCACATAGTACTCATAGTCTTGTGTGCAATGAGTCTTATGTCTGTCTATGTGTGTGAGAATATGTGTGTGTGAGAGAGAGAGAAAGAGAGAGAGTTGTGTGTGTGAGTGTATGTAAGTGGGTGTGAGTGTGTGGGGCTGTTGCTGTCTTTTGGTGTGCGAATGTGCTTTTGTGCAGAGAAATGACTGAGAAAATGAGTAAAGCTAATCCAGTAAGGATGGCTAATGACCAGATTCTGAATAAACCTGCATAGAAATTCTTAATTATGAAGCCATTAAAATATTTTAGCTAGGAGGTAGTACAGCTGATTAGCTCTTTAGCGATTCCATTTGGGTTAAAACCTCTTCTTACAAGGGCTTCTTCCTTTTGATCTAATTCAAAATTTATCAGCCTTTGCCTGTTAGCCAGATGAATACTGTTTCCCTGGGAAATGCCAGCATCCACTGAAATCACAAATAACAGGGACTAGGTCTGTTGCCTGGAAACACTTCACACTTGATAACCTCTCTGGAAATGTACCTTAGTCTTTATAAAATAGAAAAGTTAGATAGAAGGGAGAGGATATACAGAGAAATAATACAGGTTTCTGCTGATATTGGTTTCCAGTTTCAGCCTTGTTAAATTCAAAGTCTCCTACCTAGAAAATGCAAGGAAAAGAAGCAGAAAGTCTAGGCTTCTACACTTCAAACAAAAATGAATTTCATAGGTGAGAAAAGTTTACACTGAATCAACAAAAGCATAGCTAATCAGGAAGCAAATTTTTTTTCATCCACAGGACCAACTCTTGATTCCACAAGTGGGTCTCATTTATTTTGTGACTATAGTATAAATAATAGCCTCAAATACCAGGAAATTGCTTTGTATAATTGCCTGAGATGAAACTCGATCCTTGGCTTTGCATATTTTCTTAACCATTCTCATGGGCAAACATAATTTGAATTGAAAATTTTGTTGCTGAATAATTGAATCTGGAGAGACTCACTCCAAAATGTTCATTGGTGTCTTAAATATGTACTTTTTCTTTTGCCTAGTGATTATATCAGCCAGTTCATTTGAAATCATTACACCATTGAAGATACTAACAAGGGAAGGAGGAAATAAAATTCTAGAAATACCTTCTAGATATTAATGTGATGACTTTGTACCACCAGATGGCGGTATTTAGTTTATAAACCATATTTGTCATCAGCAGCTAAGTATTTAAAGCAGTTCAATATGGATGAATAATCTTGTCTTAGACAAAAGAACCGTCAGCAGAACGGTCTAATGTCTTTCCTTTGTTCTAGCATCATCCATCTGTGCAAGCTGTCCCTTCCTTTGAAATACATGGAAAATTAAATATGTGCAAGACGCACACTGGGGCTACAAGAGAGAATGGATCTACAAGTTTGGCAACAGATGGTTTGAAAATGAATACGATAATGACTAATGACGATGCCTTGACTACATGAGCAGCTGTGCTCCCCATAGCTCAAGAGCCTCTCATCATCCCTCTACTGTCCCAACACTCAGTTATGTCACCTAATGGATGTTCCTTTGTCTCTTCTTTCTTTTCTTTTCCTTTTCTTTTTGCTTCTCATCTCCAGATAATAATAAACCTTCCTGACACAGGAAAGCAACACTTTTGCTTGTTCTCGTGCCTATGAAAGTATCCTGCAAACTGTTTTAAGGCTCTCATACCTTAAGCATGTAAACTTGATGAAGGAAGAGGCGGATTTAAGATCATTGAAATACCTGTTCAAGAAAATTTGACTCAAGAATACTTTTCTCTTTATGGCCTTAGAACAAGATGAGCTCTTTATATACAAGTTTTGACTTAGAAGTAAAGGTATTTGATTATTAGAGAATACTTGAATTTTTTCTCTCAACTGATACTCTACTAATTTCTTCCTTAAACCTTAAATCTTCTGATTATTTGTTTTTGTTTGTTTTTGTTTTTTGAGGAAATAATAGACTTTGTAAATACAGTTTACAAATGTTAATCTAAAGAAATGTTTTATTTTGAAGTCTATCCATTTATGATTTTTCATTAATTTGAGAAGAGGGGAGAGTGTGTACCTGCACATGCCAGAGTGTATGTATGAAAGTCAGTCCTACAACTTGTAGGAACTGGTTTGTCCTTCATATCCTCCACATAAGCTCTCCGCATGGAACATGGGTGGTCAGCTCTGGTGGCAATTATATTTACCCACTGGACCATTATTTATGAATTAATTGCCATGGAATAGAAATGTATCTGCTTAGTAAATGATAATTTTTAAATACAATTTTTAAATTACAGTATTATGGAAGACAATAATCTAAATTGACTCTTCTATACACACATGCAATGTCTCAAAAACCAGAATCTATAACTGAGTGTGTAGCACATTTGTCAAATAGCACCTGTGAGCGTGAGTCAGGAGGATTTTGAGCTCAAGGCTATCCTGATTTACAAGCCAAGATTGGAACCTTGATATAAGACCTTGTGCCCCTCATACACACACATACACACCAAAACTCTTGGAGTGCTAAGGGTAATGAAGCAATTCTGATCACTTCCTCCCCGACACCACATCTTCCCTTTTTCGTAAACATTATGCATAGCTGCTTGGATTCATAATCTTTTTTCCATTAAACAAGGAGCTGCTTCCAACATTTCTTCCCAGTCCCACTTTCTTCTCACAACTCTTACCTCTTCCGCGTGTCATCACTTACAAAGCTGAACATCAAAGCTCTCACTGTCTCCATCTTTATCTACTTACTAGACAGAGATCATAGGATGCCATGTGGTCAATAAAACATTTCAGAGATTAATAGTCAAGAGCTCTGTTCCCCCTGCACTGGGTAAGGCCCTATGTGAAGTTCCTACTAGTTTTCAGAATTAAGT
>JADRCC010331722.1:0-15339 GCA_019843855.1 Hylomyscus alleni | reverse complement strand
AGAGAGAGAGAGAGAGAGAGAGAGAGAGAGAGAGAGAGAGAGAGAGAAAGAGAGAAAGAGAGAGAGAGATGATGATGATGATGATGTAGGGGTGGAGATTGGGGTGGGGAGTCTGGGTAGATATATTCAGCAAGTGATTATTCATCTCAAATTCTGAAAGCACCTTGCTTCTGCCCACCAAAAGATATTCGGTGGTTACAAAAAATGAATTTAAGTTGTAATGTTTAGTAAATATTAGAATAGAGATAAGGTAGGCTGATATCTGAGAATTTGGTGATAAAAGCTAGGTATCTCTGGGATACAATAGAATTTGTGAAAATTGTGTCCCTCTATTCCTATCGTGCTGAGAAATGCTTAGCACTGTTTACCCAAGCAAAGCTCTTGAGATATATTGTAGATCAGAACAAAAGTAGGATGATTCATGTCCTCTCACGCCTCACACTGTAGTCCTTATTGTTCTAAGAAAATACCTTGAGGCATAACTACAATATTTAATTATTGCTGATTATAAGAGCTATGATTGTGGAGATTATTTTTAGGATAGAGTTGAGGCTGAATTTTTAAAACTTCTGGGACAGAAGAATTTAATACTGTCACATTGTATTAAATGTGACAGCTCTCAGAACCAATACCTACTAGATCCAGTTCCATGTCAGGAATATTATTATCCTAGTTCTAAGGAGTAGGGCACAGGATAACTCATGGTACCAGATAACAGGCCTACAATGTGAAGATGCCATTTACTCCAAGAAAAACCCTTTGTATAATCCACAAAAGGTAAAAGGGGTCTTAGGATCTTGGGGCAGATTTTATTTGAGAATTGCTTTGGAAAATGGAAGGCAGAAGATCACATCTCATGGGATGGGTTCAGAAGCATTTAAGTCAAAACAAAACAAAACAAAACAACTTGATTTCAGGGTTTGCCAGGATACCAGTATTTCTTTTCATTACAGCATCGGTGTCACTGTACTTGAGTGTCTTGTTGACCTAGCTGTCCCATTGTAAAGGCTGAGTAATGAGTACGGACATACAGTTGCACTTGAGTCATTGTCCTTCAGTGCACCTCATAAATCCCAACAGAATTAGCCAGACACTTGGCTTTATTGAAGAGTTCTTAACACATTTGGATGTAATAGGCAGAAAACTGTAAAAACTTTTGGTAAAAAAAAAAATGCAAAAGGAAATGGGTTGTTCTATGAATGACTGTCTATTTATTGAACAAATGTGTATACTTTGGTTAGGTGGCAGTAGTTCTTTATTGTAGTTGAGTTTGGAAGGTAGAGTTCCTTCAAAGACTGTAACACACCATCTCTCTCAGAAAACAAGAATGATATATTATGATCCAATTATGATATATTATACCTCTCATCTCTAACATTGCAAATTTTTGGGAAGACATTCCAGAGACACTCACGATACAGATGAAATTTCCTGAAAGAAGTGAAACTATTAAGATGTTAATTGTTCACTTCATGATTTGATGGAAGGCAGACCAATGTATCCCCATCTAATGAACGTTGCTAGGCCTCTACAAAAAGACTCTGCTCTGCCTTCCTATGTTATCCTAACCACAAAGAGATGGCTCTGAAACACAAAGATACCTTAATTTGTGTCAAGCAACTGACTGATTTTCTGGTATCATTTCTGTTTTCTGAGAGAGATGGTGTGTTACAGTCTTTGAAGGAACTACTCTTTGTTCACTAGTGACCAAGCAGCATACATGCAATACAACAGGAGACAGGGAACCACATGAAGGTAGAACCCTGTGGGCGATATTCTGAGAGACAAATAGAGGAGGGCTGAACAACCTTTCTCCCTCGGTTTTCAACTGGTTTATCAAGCAGTTATTTCTCTTTTTAAAATTTTTTTAAATTTATTATAAACAAGTACACTGTAGCTGAGTTCAGACACACCAGAAGAGGGCATCAGATCTCATTACAGGTGGTTGTGAGCCACTATGTGGTTGCTAAGAAGTTATTTCTGTAGCATTCCTTGCCCTGCCTGATACCCGATGCTTCCTTAAAGTTATGTTTCTGCTCAAGCAAGTGATTGTAAAATTTGGCATGCATAAAATTAATGTCTTGGGTATACAGACTTCAGTAATGTATGCAATTGCACCAATTCATATGCTGTATTACATGTCTCCCTCTTGAGAGTTAAAATACTCCAAAATGTAAATGTGACCAAAGACAGCAAAAATAATCATGGGGTTGGTGAAGAGTGATATTTGGAAAAGCCATTGTGATTTTTATAAGAGATGTAAATATTCAGAAAATTGGAGAAAATCATACTTTACAGCCTGGAGACCAACTAGAAGCAAAGGAACAGAAGTTATTCACCATAATATACTCTATTGAAGTTGTGGATAAGGAGAGTTGTGCTATGTATATAACACTTCTTTTTAGCAGTTACTGTTTTATCGAAACCTCTCACCTCTAACACTGTAAACCTCTTATGAATTTGATACTCTCAATATCCAAGGTATGTTACTCTTCTTAATATACTTCACATTACTTTGTAGGTGATAGCAAGTCATGCACAATTTTCATTATTAAAACACCATTTCAGGAACTGCTTTCCACTGTGGAAAGCATTTGAGCAAGATCATCCATGTGAAGACAATTTGGCAGTCATTTGCTCGAACCTGAAACTTGATATTTTGAGCTCTGTAAACAAAAGGATAGAGACTAAGTTTTTGTACTGAAAATGGTGATCATAGAAACAGCAAGGGCAATCCCTGCCTGTGATCCTCTTGTTTCCAGAAAAGGTTGTACTTCATTGCTATATTTTTAGGGACTTGGCTTCTCTTCTTGCTACAGTGCTGAAAGCCATACATCTCTTCATGAGTTCACCAACATTCCTTCATTCACTTGAAGTTTCTCTTTTAGAGAACACCCATGTACTTCTCTTCTGCTTTCACACACACAAAAACAATATCTGCCTTATAATCTGTCTAGAAGTTTTTGAACCTTTCAGCTAATGGAATTTGGTTTTGATATCAGATTCCAAAGTAGGCCTACCAATTAGATATTTTGCGGGTTATTGTTGTCTAAATGGCACACACCATCCTGTGTGTGTATGTGTGTGTGTGTGTGTGTGTGTGTGTGTGTGTGTGTGTGTGTAGTGTGTCGATGTGCTCACGTGCTTGTACATGTATGAATGTGCGTGTGTTTATGGGGGTACATGTGTGTCTTGTTTGTAAGTTACACATATGTGGATGTGTGAAAGGTCATAAGCCAACCTCGAATCTTATTCTTGAACCACCTTGTTTACTTAGATATATCTTTTGCTTCTCTTGGAACTTACTGATTAGGCTATGCTGCCTGGACAGCAAGCCTCAGATCTGTCTACACCTCCCCACTATGTATAACACTATATGGAACATTGCTATGTGCATTCTAGAAACCAACTCAACTCCTGAGGGTTGCAAGTCAAACACTGAGCTATCTCCTCAAAAACAAATTATGTAATATCTTATATGAAATAAGTTTGGCTCAGCCACATGTGGTGCTTAGTTTTGCACAAAATAGAGCAGCTCTGAAGAGGGAATTTCAATTAAGAAATTTCGATGGTCAGACTAGCTTGTATCCATGTTTGTGGGTATATTTTCTTTATTACAAACTGATGGGCTAGGGCTTAGCCCAATGTGAGTAACGCTGCTCTTCCTGGGCATCTGGCCATGAGTTGCATATGATAAGCAGATAGATGAATGTGAGCCAGCAAACAAGGCATCAGTGTCTACTCTGTGTCTACTCCAGATTACTACCTTGAGTTTCCTTGATGATGAACTATAAAGAATAGGATGAAATAAAGCCTTACATGCTCAAGTTGATTTGGTCATAGTGCTTATCTCTAAACTAGAAAAGAAAATTAGAATACCACACTGGACTTTCCTAAATTTTATTACTTACTCAATTCAGGTGTATCCATCTCACAGTTTTTAACCCAGAAATATTCCTGTTTAAAGGAAGAACAGGGACAAAAAATGGAGCAGAGACTGAAGGAAGGGCCATCCTGGGACTGTCCCACCTGGGAATTCATCCTGTCTGTCGACACCAAACCTCAACATGGTTGCCTTTGCACAAGAGGAGCTTCCTGAGAGGAATGTGATGTGGCTTCTTGGGAGGTTCAACCAGCAACTGACCAATGCATATGAGGATGCTTGGAGCCAACCATCAGACTGAGCTGGAGGACCCTGGTGAGGGAGCTGTCAAAGGGCTAGAGGAGCTTAGGGGGGATTGCAACCCCATAGGAAAAACAACATCAGCTTCCAGGACCACCCAGGGCTCCCGAGGACTAGACCACCAACCAAGAAGTGTATAGGGAGAGATTCGTGGCTCCAGATACATAGGTAGCAGAGAATGGCCTTGTCTGACAGCAGTGGAATGGGAGGTCCTTGGTCCTGTGGAGGTTTGATGCCCCATCACAGAGGGATGCTGGAGGGGTGGGACAGGAGAGGATGGGTCGTCGGTAAGGGAGCACACTCATAGAGGCAAAGAGGAGGGAAGAAAGGGAGGTCGTTGGATGAGGGGCTTGTGGAGGGATAACCGGGAAGTTTGATATCATTTGAGTTGTAAACGAATGGAATGCTTAAAATAAATAAATAAACAAACAAACTACCCCATTTAATAACAAATGTTAGTCTTCAATATAAAGGAAGTTTTTCTTAAGGTAACTGTTAATATGAGTAAAATATGTTAATATTAACTAAATATGTATGATCTTGAGATCGGAATGAGAAACAGGACAACTTTTTCTTCTTGTATTTGAAGGTGAGGGAATAATCAGGAATCGTGTTTTTATTTTTTTATTTGTATTTTTATTTTATGTTTTTTAGATTTTGTTCTACACAATAGAGAGGATACTGGAATGTTTCTTAGAATTCATACACATACAGACAATATATATATATATATGCATATATATATGTTTATAATTATATAATTACACATGGTTGTAAGACTATTGTTTTTTCAAAGGATTTATATTTAATTATGTTTGTAGTGTGGTATGTACATATGAGGGAAGATACTGAGGCAAATGCTGTTGGGTTTTTGAGATATGTAATTATACATGCTTGCAAGACTCTCAATGTGGGTGCTAGGAACAGTTTTTGCAACCTTTGTTAGATCAATGTGTGTTCTTCGCCACTGAGCAATCTGCTTAGCTGCGAGACTACAGTTCTAGAAGTTTGTTTTTTTTTAATTTTAGTAGACTTTTATTTCTTTAGGACTATTACGTACTCTTTTTTTTCTTTTTTAAAATCCATATCAAAACTGTTCATCTTACTCTGAGGAGCTGCTCATTCACAGCATTGGATGGACAAATTTCTGAGATTTTCATAGTGTCATGAACACTCTATAGGCAATAC
This sequence comes from Hylomyscus alleni, assembly GCA_019843855.1. Taxonomy (NCBI): domain Eukaryota; kingdom Metazoa; phylum Chordata; class Mammalia; order Rodentia; family Muridae; genus Hylomyscus; species Hylomyscus alleni. The sequence continues at coordinate 9,968 of JADRCC010331722.1, read as the reverse complement.
CATTCTTTTTCAACATAGCCAAAGCGTGAATATTATCTTTTGTGACTACTAGGCACTGATATCTACTAAACTGTGCCCTTGGGAAAGATCAGACCCCTCAAAAAAGACTATGTAAACTCATGTGGATATAAGATGATTGCAGAGGGGCTGATTTTAAGTGAGGTCATCATTGCAGCCCCTAAGCCACACAATGGATAAAGAAAAGAGAGTTGTCATAGGCAGGTATGAATTATGTGTAAAACAAGGACATGAAGCCAGAAAGGCAGAGACTGAAGCACTGAGTGCCAAGGAGAGGACATATTGGTGTTCAGTTTCAGATAGACAATAGCAAAGAAAGACTCTCCTTAACATGGTCCTACAGATGACTTGATCCTGGACTCATACTTGCGGAGTATGAGTCAATACAGTCAATGCATCTCTGTATTTTTTTGTTTTGTTTTGTTTTGTTTTTGCGTTTTTGAGACAGAGTTTCTCTATGTAGCCCTGGCTGTCCTGCAATTCACTCTATAGACTAGATGGGCCTCGAACTCAGAAATCTGCCTGCCTCTGCCTCCCAAGTGCTGGGATTAAAGGCGTGCACCACCCTGTGTGCTCGGCATCCCTGTACTTTTAAAGCATCCAATTTGCAGTATTTTCCAACAGCAAGCCTATGAAACTAATAAGTTCCCCTTACTAAATAGAAATAGACAAGAATTTCCTATGCCCACCATTCTGCTCTTTGCCAAGTTTGTTCCAGTTTGTACTCACTAGCAAACCATGTTCGAAAATTGAGACTCAGTCTTCTGCCTTATAATAGACTTCTCAATAAATCAACACAGTTTAAATAATCTTCTTATTTTTAAGTCCTCGGGGCAAAGAAAAGAATGATTAAATGTTTTCACGTTGTTAGCTAACTACTGTATGGATTTCATTCAATCTCTATAAGAACATTAATTTCTCACTGATAGTATAATCCTTTTAGAGTTCTTAGTTACCTATCTGGCACAGCATACAAAGAGATAGTTAACCCTATTAATCAAACCTTCCCAGAGAGGAAATACTATCTATGTACTGCCACTCTTTTTCATCCCTGAAGCCAGGAATACAGAAAATTTGTGTCTTATCTTTGATGTAAGATGTGTGGTGAGTGTATGTGCATGCACGATCGTGTGTGTGTGTGTGTGTGTGTGTGTGTGTGTGTGTGTGTGTGTGTGTATGTGTGTGTGTATGATGTTGTCAACTGTGGCTGTTTTGGTTTGTAGAAACAAAAACTAGGCCATAAATAGCAGACCCTGCTTTCTCTTTCAGATTATCTCAGGCTACCATCTCATTCTGCCACAGGCTCATTCACAATATCAGATATCAATTTCAGGGAATGACAGCCAAGTATATGAAAATAAATTGGTGAGATGTGGATGTAGATGAGCTCATTCCTAGCCTGTGTATATTTGCAAGTTTCATGTGGGGTATCTGAGGCCACACTGTCACTGCAACAATGTGATTTCTTACTTTGTACTTAGAAGTCAAAGTAGGCAACCCAGTTCAATATCTATTAAGTTTCTCACATGGACTGTGATAGACAATTGCATCTTCTCACAGCATAACATCCATGTGTTAATAACAATTCTGGAGTCAGATGCTAAGGCAGAAATCAGAAGTTCTTTATAAAACTTCAGTCTGTGTTCTGACTTTAATTCAGGTTGAGATTGAAGTTTGAATAAAACTTTGTACAGAGAACCTTTCTCTTGTCTATAGACCAGCCTTTCTTTCATTTCTGAGTCTAATACTCAGAGATAAACACATAAAATTATTTTAAGCTCCATTTCTTAACTTTGACCAAGGTTATTTAATAACTTTACCTGATATGCCTGAGAATTGATGTGTAAAAATGTATCATAACAGGAAGGGAGTCACTATACCATATAAGAAGAAAATTTCAGCAAAGTATAAAAGTAACCTTAAAGTTCAGATTTTAATTGTCCTATTAGAGGCTTTTCTCTAGATAGTCTCGCCATTTCTAGTTCTTTGTAAACTTTGTCTGTCTGTTTCAACCCATCTGTTCCATCCCAAACTCGGCTCTAAGCAGACTAATTCAAACTGACTTTTCTTGGCTTTTGATTGAATTGCTCTGTTGTCCTCAAACTAATTCTGGCAGTCTGTTCTAATATTCTGACATCTTTTTTTTCTCTGGCTTGTTGTATCTTCACCTGCAACCTGTCTCTGTAAAATTGTCATGGTAAAACTGCCTCTTTCTACAGGTACTGAACTCAACTCAGCTCCAGTGTCTCAACTACATTCAAGTGAATGCACTACTCTCATGCCTGACTCACTCTGGCCGCTCTTAAGTAGCCTCTCTTTCCTGTCATTCTCTTGAAAATCAGGCATGTCCTATCTCTGATTCATTTTTTCAAATCTTTCTTTGATTTGTCATTTTGTCTGCACTTCAACTAGGTATCACTTGTAAACATGATATCCTCTTTGAGTCTCTGTGGTCACTTTACATGCATGTATTACACAGGCTTATGCAGAAAAAGCACATACACAATAATAATAATAATATAGTATATAATTATATTTATAAACTTAATTTTAAGTTATATAAAATCTAAATAAAATTATAAATACTATAATGTAGAATAATAATAGTAATTATTATTATCGACAGAGTAATTTGAAATTAACAGATAAAATAGAAGCATTCACTAAGAATGTGAGAGCAAGGTTTAAGACATAGTATAGAACCCCTTGGAGTTTTTAGGTACTGGTGACAGCAATACATTAAGCACCAGTCAATATTCTTGAAGCTCTAGAAAAGTCAGTAATTGAAATTAGTAAATCAAAGCCATCTGAAAAAAATGGGTTAACTACTAATTTTAGGCTTTTATTGCAGGTTGAATTACATTTTTAAAAATATATTTTTGAGAAGTAGTTTGTTGATTTTAAAAGAGTCACCAGAGTCAAATAACTTTAGAAAACATTAAGTTAAACTTATTGAAATGAATGTTTTAGATTAAGTCTTCTAGAATCTCCAAACTAAGATGCTTACTGAGCCCATAGGACCTCAGCATCCTCTTGCCTTGCAGATACTCTGTAGGCTTTGAAAAAGCAATATACAATTTTGAGCAGTCCTTTCTTTCTTAAAGATCACACCAATGCGCTAAAGAATTCACTGTGGGGAATGCTTTTCTGTCCATTTGAAACATCAATGGTTGCCTTGGAAACAGGACATATTTATGGTCAGTTCTAATCAGGCAATTTTTTTAAACAAAATATTTTTCTAAAACAACATGATTTAATTTAATCATGTCACATAATTCCTGTGTTTTTGTAATTAGCATTGAATTCTAATTTTCTTAACAGTCATTCTTTAAGTCATTCTGAAATAATTTTTATTTTAATTGTCTTGAGCTTTGTGAATGGACAACAAATAACTCACAAACTCTAAGAATATGTAATTTTCAGAATATAATATTATAAGGGACAGAATAAAATATACTATTACAATAGTGTATGTCTTAACATTTTAAATAATAATTGTGATAAAATTTAGAAGTATGTAAATATAACAGAAATTAACAATGAGTGTATACTACTTAAGGGGTAGAAGTTAAATAGATTCCATGATTGGCAGACAGATAAAGATGGGGTCTTGGGTAGATAATAATTGTAGGCTTCTTCACAATTCTGACCTGGGACAAAAAGAATTGCAGCTTAAAACAAAGGCTTTGTTATCTTCAATACCACCAGTAGTGCTCTTCTAAAGAAACTTGTTTTCTCAATTATACAATAATTGATAGTGCATAATTAAGAGCTGAATATTTCTTTGATAGTTGTCATAGTCACTGCTTAATCACTGTGAAGAGACATCATGACCATGGCAACTCTTATAAAAGAATGCATTTAATTGGGAGCTTGTTTATAGTTTAAAAGGTTTAGTCCATTGTCATCAAAACAGGGGACATGGCCGCACACATTGCCTTTGAGCTGTATCTGAGGGTTACATCCTGATTCTCAGACAAAAGGCAGAGAGAGAGAGAGAGAGAGAGAGAGAAGGAGGGAGAGAGGGAGGGAGGGAGGAGGGAGGGAGGGAGAAAGAGAGAGAAAGAGAGAGAGGGAGGGAGAGAGAGAGAAAGAGAGGGAGGGAGAGAGGGAGAGAGAGAGAGAGAGAGAGAGAGAGAGACAGAGACAGAGACAGAGAGAGAGAGACACAGAGAGAGAGAGAGACAGAGAGAGGCAGAGAGAGAGAGAGAGACTGGACCTGGCATGGCATTCTGAAATCTCTAAGCCCACTCAGAGTGACACATTCCTCCAAGACTACATCTACTCCCTCAAGGTCACACCTCTTTCTCCTTTTCAAATAGTGCTACTTCTAGGTGACAAAGCAATCACACATATATGAGTCCTTGGGGTGCCATTCTTATTTAAACAACCACATTAGTTTTTTTAATATGCAAGAACATTTTAATTCCTCACGAAAGTGTACAACAGGTGCATAGAATTTTTCCATGAACAGGTAAAGATTTATGAAAAAGTTTGGCTTTTCCTGTATGCCTTATGCTACAGGAATGTTTAATATATAAAGAAACAGATTTTGTTTGTAATTTAATTCAGATCCTCAGTTGAATACAATCATTTTATAAAATTTTATATTTAACCTGGAACATAACAAATAATATATATGTATATATGTGTGATTATGTATATATGTGTGATTGATATGCATATGTACATGTATATGTATGTATACACATACATAAAATATATAAACACATATAATATATAATATATACAATTATTTATTTTTATTTTATTTTTAAAAGCATGAATGAGTACCTAGGTATACATATATAATGCATTTATACTATAAATGTATATAGGAGTCTTGTTTCTCATTTTTTGACATTTTGTTGTCCTGTTTTTGTGAAATTATTCATTCTAAGTGTAGAAAGATGTGCTTCACACCAATTGTTACATAGTTCCAGTTTTTTAGTTTTGAATGACTTAGTTTTGTTTTTCTTCTAATGGTGTTAACACATAACACATAACATCACATAGACGAGTCCAAAGCTTTGACACATCGGAAGGATTAAAAACTTACTTCTGCTCTAAAACTAACTGTATCTTTTAGCTTTATTTCAAAAGCTATCTAATGTTTTCATATTTTGAAGAGACCCAAGAGTCAAACGCTGATGTCTAGGAACAAAAGAAAGTTTTCAGTGTCTAAGGTCAAGGATGGTAATTATCACCTTTGTAGAAGACACAGAGATCCAGAGAGAGAGATACAGGCTGTTGCAATGATCAATGCTTTGCAGAGACAGGTAGATAAGAAAGCATTTCAAGTTTTAAAGTGATTTCAACTTTGTTTTCATGGATTTTAAGAAAAAGAAAGTGGTAGATTTGTAGTTTAGCTATATAGATATTTCAGGAAAGTACATAAACTGTCAACAAAAATGCCCCAAAGTAAATGCATACACATTGCTGAAGTGTTTGTTATCCTTTCTGTTTAATAAACAAAGCTATCATGTCTTTACAGTAATATCTGAATCAAGATTCTATTCTTAAACATTAAACAATAGGAGGTATAAAATTTTAGGGGAATGTTTAACTGAGTTATTCTATGTATGCCTCCTTTCCATGCAGTAACACTTAATAAGAATTATGTCCTTATGCTACTATGAAAAGTTAACTCAAAACACAGTAGTTTTTACGAGATCACCACCCACAGGAATGCTTCTAGCTCTTTTCCATGCCATACTTAGCAAGTTTACATTAGAATGATCCAGGAAATGGTACCATTTTCTTTTCTACTGCTGTGAAAAGACATCAGGACCAAGTCAACATATAGAAAAAAAGAGTTTATTTGGAGCTTAGAGTTTCAGAGGATTCATATCCATGGCCTCCATGCTAGCAAGGCAGCAATCAGGCAATTATGGTGATGAAGATTTAACCACAAAGCAGAGAGAGACACAGGGAAAGGCAATGAGTTTTGAAACTTCAGTGCCTGCTTCCAGTGGCCCATCTACTTCAACTAAGCTCTGTTTGCTAATCCTTACCTGTTCCACAACTGGGAAAAATGTATTCAAAATTAAAGAGTCACTTGGTGGAAAGTTTTACTCAAACACCCCCCCCGTTGCAATAATTCTCCAAACCAAATAAACCTGGGCAATGAAAACACAACTCAGTTAATATAAATACATGCTGGGGGCCTAAACAGGGCAGATCTACCACTACCCTACCCTTTTCCCCATATAAGAGACCCCTTGTAACTTTCGGTTTCTCCAGGCCACATGCTTCTGCTCTATTTTCCTTCTTCCTCCTCCCTGGTTCACCTCTTCCTCCTCTCTCTCTCCTTTTCTCCCAAAACCTTCAGCTCCACCTTCCCCTCTTTCTCCACCCAATCACCCACTCTAGCCTTTATTTTATAAATCAAGGGGGAAGAAGGTTTACAGGAAGCCACGTGAGTGCTGACTCATTCCTTGTTCACAGTCCCTCACAAGAGAACAGAATTAACATCAAATTAATTAGTCCCAGGGCTATCTGCAACAATCCCCTTAACAAAATTTAAAAAAATTCCAAAAACATATTATTAAAACATATTATTGATTCTATTTTTAAACAAATCTCATTTTAATGTTTCTTGAACAAATTATAAAATCAAACCATCATTTTCTCTCTAAAATGTAGTTCTCTTGATATAACTCAATAAATAACTTAAATATGCAATATGTCTTTAAGCAAACATACCTAATGGCAACACATAGCCATTTACCTACTTTTTGGGTTTTGCGATTGGCATTTATTTTATAGTTTATTATCTTCCTGTCTTTTTTCTCTTTCTCCCTTCCTTCGTCCTTCCATCTATCTCTATCTCTCTCTGTTTCTCTGTCTCTTTTCTTTTGTCTTTGTCTTCTTGAGACAGGCCATCCAGGTAGTCCAGATTAGTCATGATCTCATCATATATTCATGTTTACCATGAATTGTAAATAGTCCACCACCCATATTCTGGGAGTACAAGCTTCATTCACCACACCTAGCTTCCCTAAGTGATTCTTTTTGTTTTTCTTCACTTTATTTTGTTTGTTTGTTTGTTTGTTTATTTTTAGACAGGGGCTCTCCATATAGTCCAGCCTGTCCTCAAAGTCACTATGTAGACCAGGCTAGTCTCAAAGCACAAAGATCTCCCTTCTGCCTCTTGAATGCTGAAATGAAAGGCATGCCCAGCCACACCCTGCAGAGTTTCCTAATATTAGACGAAAACTAACAGTGTTTCTCTTTTTGATTTGTAAACTGTTGTCAACCACGGTATAAAAACATGTTTTACTCCAACTCCTTAAGACTAAATTCCCCTTCATTTACTTTGGTGGATTCGAAGGTATTAAATACAAAGTAATGTTGTGACTGAAAGAAAACAAGGTACAAAGTTATTGAATAATGTCAAGAGAATTTACCAAGTTATATTAACAGTTAGTTAAAACTTTCATTTATATAATCTTGTTGCTTTAATATCTGACCGTATTTGAGCCATAAGTTAATATAAAATATAAATATATGTTTTTAAGTAAAAAATATGTATCTATATAATTATCTGTATATTTTACTATAAATATTATTAATTTAATCATTTTTACATGTGTGTATATTTGCACATAAATAAAACATATAGTTAAATTTATTATGCATTTTTAACTAGAAAGTATGCAGTATCTTTTCAGAAAATATTTTTGTTTTTCTACAGCATATATTTGAAATACAATATTTTTAAGTCAGAAAAAATAACTGCATTGAACAGTTCGATATTCAAAAAGTGGTAATGATTATCTTGCTAGAAATAATTAAAACACTATGAACATTAGCAACTACTCCAACAAACATCTACAGTTGCATCTGGAGTGTATTTAGGCTTCACACTTCTGTCTGAAACTCTTGAAATCATTGTGATCTTGGGGTCTGATCAGTCACAATGAGAAAGTCACTAAAGCAATGTGGCAGGAAAAAGGCTGTCAGATTCAACATCAAGTGATGGTGAGCTCATGCTTTTCTTGAATGCTGACAAATCTTAGTCAGTTCTGATTTCCTGTTTCTCCCTCTTACATATGAGAGTCAACATTCTATACTACTTCAGAAGTAGCAGTACAATTTGCAGATGGAAAAGTGATATTCCTTTCTCTATTTTTATTCATAGTGAGTATACATATGTGTATATATATATATATATATATGTATATTCATAGTGAGTATATATATGTGTATATATATATTATATATATATTATATATATAATATATAATATATATATTATATATAATATTATATATATATAATTTTTTACAAATTGTGACTTACAGGATAGGTTACATGAGTTCATTTGTGTTTTGATAGAAATACATTTTATTTAATAAAAAATAGTTGCCTTTAATATGTGTCTCTAGCATTCATTTCAGACCCTGTTTTTTAATCATATTTTTTCTTCCCCCACCCAATCCTATCACCTTGGCATCAGTTAATATGTACTTCAAAGCAAAGATAAAAATAAACAGTAAAGAACTCTAAGTTACTTCAAACACATAATGTTCCTCTTGAATTTATGTAATTATTAAATAATAAATGTAATGATTAAATAATAAAATCACATTTTCTATATATTGACTTCTCACTAATTACTCATTGATGATTTTAAATATAAGTCTCTAAGAATTTCAAGTAAATAATATGCTATCTATGTATCTACAAGATGATAGCACTTGGGCTCTGAAAACAAGGTGTGTTATGCTATGATGCCAGGTGAGGCTAAAATTAATGAAGGTATTTTCTGCATTCAATAGTTCGTAGTTCATTGCCTCCTGTTCTGGGCAACTCTGCTTCATCTCTCTTTTCAACCTTGTGCCACTTGAAACTATACTCAGCCATATATATTAAATATAAGTCATTTCATATATTCTAAAATATTAAAAATCATTCATTTTGAAACAAAATGCGTTCCTGAAAACTAAGTCAATGTTTTTCTCTATTCAGTATGTATACTGAGCTGCTCTTAATCTATTGCCATTTCTTTCCTCCAATTAACTTTTCATGCTTAATTTATAGAATTAACTTTGTATAAAAAAAACCATGACTTACTGCCTAGGCTATTGAGATTTAGAAATATATTGTCCTCAAATGCTCAAATGTCGAAGACTTGATCCTCAATTTTAAAGTTATTCAGGGGTGATGGGATTATGATGGTGCTAGTATCATCAGAGCTCTGAGCCCTGAATGGTTTATTATAGGGAGGGGCTTGCTTGAGAAACTTAGTCCCTTGAGGTTAACTTTGAGGTTATCCTCTGGTGGAGCCTATCTCATTGCATATGATACTCCATTACCATTTTCCCATAGTGTTCTGTTGATTCACTATGGGCAGAAACAATGGAACCAGCTGACAACTGATTTCTTGGAAACTAAAACCAACTCTTCATCCTTTAAATTGATTTTTTTTCCACTGGAATGAAGTTGTTCTACAGATTTTTAAAATAAAATTTAGGAATACCTTAACTATCTCCTCCAAAATTCATTTAAGGATACTTCGTAAGTAAATATGAAAAAATTCATATTTACCTCCTGTGACAGCTTCCACTCTTAATAATTCTCCCATATAATCTTATTCCTTTTGAAAAACATTTTCCTTTACCTTATAACCTTCAGTTTATTCTGTGTACTGTGTAATTTTGTGGATTTTATTCTCTTTTTTACTTGTCTTTTCATGCTTTGGATCTTACATGTGACTCTCACATTTATATGCACTAGTGCTTTGCCATGATCCGTTTCTTCCTTCTTCCCACTCTTGTTCTAGAAAGTTTTCGCTGACTTGCCTAGTCATGAACCCCACAGTTTGTGCTGAAATATTACTACAATCATTTGTTTTCATTTCTTTGTTGTTATTCATGATTTAATCCCTTTGAGAGAAAAGTCCACATGCTTTCAAGCCTTGGGTATTTATCAGAATACAAAAAAAA
>JADRCC010331719.1:0-16222 GCA_019843855.1 Hylomyscus alleni | reverse complement strand
TGTGTGTGTGTGTGTGTGTGTGTGTGTGTGTGTGTGTGTGTGTGTGTATTTTCCAAATATGTAAGTACTATCTACTTGGTCCATATAATGTTATTTGTAGGTACATGTTTTCAGGTCTGATCATATATGTAAATAGTAATCAACTGCAAATAGTAATTTTAAAAGAATCTTTCAAGTAAGAAAAGTCACAGAACACAATAGAATAATTTTTTGTAATGGAATGGTTTTTGTTGCAATTTTCTCCAGTGAACTCTATGCATTTTATCATTACTTAATAGAATAAAATTGTTTTTTTTTCCAGAGGATGACAAACCTGTCTTTAAATTTGCATGGTAGAATAAAGAATAATAGTCAATAATATTCTAAAAAGGAGAAGTGGGATAGCTGTAGAATTGAACTCCTACATGAAATTACTTTTTATAATTCTGTAATAACTAAATCAACATGAAAATAGACAAATGAACTAGTGGAGTGGAGGATTTATTGAGAACATTTTATTAATTGCAAATCATATTAGTAATCACTGGATGGTAAAGATGCTTTAGTGAACAGGTGGGAAAGTCTGACAGGTTTGTTACAATCAAAATTTTTTCTATTTGTAATGTAACTATTAATAGAAAGTAAAACTGTACCACTAAGAGGAATTTACTGTGATACATAACTGTAATGTTAAAATTAAAAGACATTTGGTACATGATTTAGTAAGTGGCATTTTCTCTTAATTTAAAGAAATTAAAGAAATTAAAACACATATCACCAGAATCTCTGGATCTCACTAAAAGTTATTTTTTATTTCTTATATATTCAAGTCCTAGAATTTGATATTAGAAAAACCCATTTTTAGGAAACAGTACTGTATGATTTTGAATGCTTTAACAGAAAATTTACACAGTGGGCACTTGGGGATGATTGGAATTTTGGCTTTTATCTTTATGAGGTCACAAAGTAGAAACTAAAGTTCCTGCCTACAGCCACAAGTACATTAAAGATTGCACATAGCTGATAACTCACCCCACAGTGCTGTGCAGAAGCTGGAAGTTCGCAGGTCCAGAGTCACTCTATGTTAGGCTAATTTACTCAAACAACCACCATTTATTACTCACCTCTGTGTGTAACTTAACATCCTCACAATTATTACGTAATTACTTTTGGATTACATCAGCAAACTGCCAGCTTCTACCAATCTCATAATTTTACTAAATGTTACATAACAGGATTTGAGATTTCATAGCAGAGACATGCCCATATATGTAACCTGTGTACTCATGTTTCTAACAATATATTTGAAAAGTGCCTTGAGTTAAGTCTTTCTTAGCATAAAAACAACATGAAAATCTTATAACTGTTCTGTATTCCTGTGTCATGGAACTTGTATGTAGTTCAAGTACAAATTATCTCTTATTGTTTTTTAGGCCATAGCTTTGGCTTTGCAAAGACAGAAGTACGCTTCCATTGGATTATAGAGGCAGACCCAAGTTGTCTGTGACCTGTGTTCTGAGTCTCTTCCCTAACAGCAGTGTAGCACAAATGAGGTTTACTCCAGGTGCCTCGGAACAATTTATGAGTGACATCAGAGGCAGAGACAATTAGTCTACAGCCAAATAAGGTATCCCAGAGGAAGAGGAAGACCTTCTGGAAATAGAAGCTTCATGGCACAGTAGAAGGAACCCTGCAGCAGGTTGAGTTTCTTCTCTTGCACTTTGCAAGGTCTCCTGAGAAGAAAACTCTGCCCTTTACAGATCATGATTTTGCAACAATATCCATGGCAGCTCCCCATCCAGGTATTCCCGGTTCTAGGATTTGATCCCTTTAGTCACTTTAACAAAATCCCCTACATGTATTTTCATTTTTGAGCAGGCTGTATTTAGGACTATTCTTAAATGGCCTGAGGTTTTAGTTTGTTGAATAATTATAAAATAAATCTAAGTTTTTTCCTCCAGTGATAGCTGGAAAGGAACACTGTTCTTTCTATACCCTGCTGAGTCTTATAGAGACATTTATTTTTATTATCACAAAATTGGTCTGTCCTTTTCTGCTGTTTCATGACAGGTTTGTAACCACCTAGCCGGCAAGATGTAGTAGATACTGTTTCCTTAGCAGACAGATAAAATAGCTATCTTGTTCTACCAATAGGCTAGATGACAAGATATGAATGAATACCCTTATTTTGTTTCCTTATCTGTATTTTATTAGTTGTGTAACTAGGATTCTGTTCCCTAGCACATAGGCAAAACTAGGAATAAAGTTTTTAAAATGTATTTTATTCAGAGAACTAGCAGTCAGAGAAGAAAACAAATTAGCACCCAAAAATGTTGTCTGACATCTTCTCTTTAGCTAGCCTGGAGACAAGGTCGGTCAATTCTTTCAAAGTTTATTTAGTCTCTAATTGAGAACATCAGTCAGTCTTGTCTCTGAGATTTAAGGTTTAAGAACTTAAGATTTAAGGATTTGAAAGCACTCTCAGAAAGACGCTCAAGTATCATTTTTATTAAGAGTTTGAAAAGAAAATAACAGGGCAGGCCAGATGAAAATCTCAGTAGCTGCAGGAAGAGAAAGGGAGAGGAAAAGAGAAAGTTCTGCCTTTGGACTTAAGGCTCAAGTAAACCACGTATTCCTCTGTAGAAGTCGGGAAGCAGCTGCAGGCCAAAATGGGGAAGGGGAAGCTTCAGAGTGAGAAAGCATGAGTTAAGGAAAACCGAGCATTTGTGTTTGGACAATATGTGGGAAGATGATAAACATGAATAAAGGCATAAATTAGGATTTCTGAGTTGAAACTTGGAAAAGGCTTACCATTGACGAATGGTAGAGGCTTTGTCAGCAGATGCATCTAAGGGGATCTCCTGGAAGGGATGAGAGCAATCCATAGTCCTCCCATCCCCTGAGCTTGTTTTCAAGTGAACCGTGTTTCTTGTTATACAGTATCTGTACTATGGTGATTGACATGCTCCATTGAAATGCCTACTAAAGGAAGAAACAATAGTTTGTAATGTTCTAATCTTTGAGACGAATCAGAATGCCATGCCTACATCCAGAGACAGAGATAGAGCCTAGATTCTGTTCTTATTCTAGGAGGAAGCTTTTCCTGGATGGATCTCTGTGAAGTCCTGTTACCTCTACATTTTATGTCCTATGGAGTGTTCTCGTGACAGTTCCTTTTTATTGTTACAGGAAATAAGTGGTGGTATAGGAAGCAGATGGTTAGAAACCATCGTCAATGGCTTCCAATAACAACAATCCCTCTGCTGTTCTAAAGAAATGTATACATTTATAATGAGAAAATAGGCATTTTGAAAATATGAAAAGGAAAACCACTTTTTTTCCTTCAGAATTCAATTTATCATAAATGAACAATCTTAAATTTTTAAGTGTCTCTTGTCTTCAGTCTCTAATTGGTTACAAAGTCAGATAAAATGTACTTAGATATTATTGCCAAATAGCCCAGTTTTCTGACTTCTGGTTTCTATGATTTTTTTTCTTTTTTTTTCTTTTATAAATTAATTTATTTTTTGCAATCCATATTCCATTCCCTGTGCCCCCAATCCACCCTCCGACTGTTCCACATCCCACACCTCCTCCCCAACCCTCTGTCTCCACATGGATGCCCCCATCTCCCACCTCACCTGACCTCTAAACTCTCTGGAGCCTCCAGTCTCTTGAGGGTTAGATGCATCATCTCTGAATAAACATAGAACCGGAAGTCCACACCTGTATGTGTGTTGGGGCATTATATTAGCTGGTGTATGCTGTTTGTTTGGTGGTCCAGTGTTTGAGAGATCTCAGGGGTCCAGATTAATTTACACTGCTGGTCCTCCTACAGGATCACCCTTCTCCTCAGCTTTCTATGATTTTAATAAACACTAACAACATATTAGTATTTCGACATATGCTATAATATTATAAAACTTGATAAATACAGAAATCTTATCACGTAAAGACTTAAACTTTCTGCTCCAAATTACTACAAAGAAAGTAAATCTCTGGGCAGTGGTGGCACATGACTTTAATCCTAGCACTTGGGAGGCAGAGACAGGCAGATGTCTGAGTTCGAGGCCAGCCTGGTCTACAGAGTGAGTTCCAGGACAGCCAGGGCTATACAGAGAAACCCTGTCTCGAAAAAACAAAAACAAAAACAAAAAATGTAAATCTCTGGTTGATAGAATTTTAACTACACAGTAATTACTTTGATATTGTAAGTACAAGTCTGTCCTTATATTCATGGGACAAGAAAAGGGATATGACAACCTAGCCAACATAAAAGTTGACAAATTAATTTTTATTGTACCACTATTTGAGAGTACCATTTAATACTATGATTTTCACTAAAGGAGTGTGGTAAAGTCTTGTATGCACAATGAATTTACTTATGGTGTTTTTGATGTTGAAACACACTTCTATATCATGCTGTGACAATAATCCAAGACTGTACTTAAGGACTTGACAATTAAAATTACCATTAAGATGATAATTTATATTTTTCTCTACTTTTTTCTTTTGCCCATTTTTCAGTTTGAAATTCTGTCTTGTTAGACAGAAACAAGCAAGAAAATCATTATACATTTCAAGGCACCAAATGAAGGAAATCTTTAAAATAACTTAGACAAGTCATAGAAAACATGCTATAAAAATTGTAATTTGTACCCAATGCAGAAGTTCCTGAGTGCTCACTGGGGACTTGATTTTTGAAGGTGTATCTTCCTAACTCAAAGGAATTAAGAGCTTAGAAAAAATTTACCAGCTGCACGATAGAATCTACTCATCTGCTTTAAATTGGAAGCCTTTAAATTTATTGTTTATAAGACATTCACCACAATGTTGTTTGAGAAGCCATTCCTTTAAAAGTACATTTAGATGGTGACAGTCGTATTATTTTTAGTTTGCATAACAGCTGCAGACTATAATTAAGACAACTAAAACTTGTAAGTGACATTAGTTTCCTGTAATATAATGTTTTATGTTTGTCACATGCACAACTGGGTGTCTACAGCCTATTTCCAGAGCTCATATCTTGATAGGATTTTTGTTAATAATATTTTCAGGAATTATTCCTCACAGCCCACTAGGGCTGAAACAATCAGGAGCCATCATCCAGAGCTGGAGAGCGACAACTTTGTCCCTGGACACTTCTTGCTTTACCTTGCTTCCCAGGTGATTAATTTCTTACTCTTAGAGGATGACTGTTGCTGGATCAAGCTATTGGTGATCACATTGTTGACTTGCAAACTGCAACGTTCCAAAACTCCATGATGGGTGTCATTCTTTTTCTTAGTCTTGATATGAAAAGTGCTCGAACTGACCATCAATTGATTCTCAGAAGCATTGGAAATGGAAAGAAAATAGGATTCATTTGACTTGCCACAAAAGCTACAGTTATTTATAAAGTTCAGGCATCTACTGAAATACGGTGGTGTAATAAAGCTCAAATTCTGTTACTGAGGAAATTTTGAGTTTAAAAGGAGGAAGATGAAGGAAATTTGCATTCAGAATGGGTCAATGCCAAAGGCTTTGCTTAAGATTCTGACAGAAATACTTTTAATCTCATACAAAATGTGTTCAATACCACATAGAAAGAACATCTCTAATGCTCTTTCCTTTTGTAAGGTAGGAAAGGCAAACAGTTAAATATCAAACAAGATCATTTCTTTAAAGATAAGAAAAGCTCATTCAATGAAATAATACAGGAAAGCCATCTGGACTTTCAATGGCACATTCATGCAGTTTAAAACATTATTATGCTAAAGGCAAGGATATCTAACATATTGAGGGCATTTTAAGTTTTTCTTTTCTATGATACTCAGGAAGCATTCAAATTAGGATATATTCTTTCTTTAATCTACTTTTCTCTGAACTCAGGCCCTGTATCCTTGATGTTTTGGATGTCCTCTGGAAGAAGAGAACTGCAGGGAAGCTCATGTTGGATGACAGAAGTATGATGATTCTTTTTCACTAGAAGATTAAGACCTCAATTTTTCTGTATTTAATTCTTCTTTTAATTTTTATACTCTGAAAATTTCATATATGAATTCAATGTGTTTAAATCATATTTATCCTCCAAGTCTTCACACATATCCTCTCATCCCCTCCCAAATTCATGTCCTCTTTTTTAAATAATAATCCATTGAGCTCAATTATTTCTATCCACATGCATAAGCATGGGTTACCCATTAGAGCATGGCCAAGCTGTCAGGGTCCATACCCTTAAGGAAAATAGATTAACCCTCCCTAAATAGCCATCAGCAATCAATATGCCCCAATCTTGGAATAAAAACTCACATGTCCCTCCCAGTACATGTTGAAATGTTGATTGGCTTAATTCTGCATGGAGATTTACAGGCAATCACAGTAATTGTGAGTTCATGGATCCAACTGCCCTGTCAAATTGAATTTCACTCCAGTCTTTCCAGAACTCTGTCTCCTAAATTTTTTGTTCCATCTTCTGGAATGGTCTCTGAGCCTTGTGATGGGGTGCGATATAAATGTCCTATTTATAGCTAAGCCCTCCACAAAGAAAGTTTTTTGATGTGGATTGGAAGGTACACTAATAATTGGATATAGAAGTTTGTATTTATAAGGCAGTTTTTTAAAAATCAATTCTTTATTTACATGTCATACAATATCTCCCTTCCCAGTTTCCCCTCCAAAAAAAAAGCCAAAAACCAAAAAACAACAAAAACAAACACCTGTTCCCTCCTGCCTCCCCCTGATCACCACTCCACCCTCTCCTGCTTACTGGTCCTGGCATTCCCCTACACTGGGGCATAGAACCTTCACAGGGTCAAGAGTATCTCCTCCCATGGATGACAGACTTGGCCATATTCTACTATACATATGCTGCTGGAGCAATTAGTCCCACCATGTGTATTCTTTGGTTGGTGTTTGATATTATGTTCATTTTGCAAAATAGTGGTAGAATCAACACTGGAGCCTACGAACTTCCCCAACACAGATTTTTGACAAATCACTATCAGGCATGAGTTTCTTCCTTTAAGACATATCTTAAATTAAGGTTACCTAACATAACATTCATTCCTCTATCATACCTATAAGTGTACCTTGGCAGCCCCATTATTATTGTAGCTTGCAGTATTCACAGTTTGGAGACCATTGATGAGTTTTCTCTTTGAGAAGATTTCTTAGTACCTTCCAGTATTATGAAACCCATCAGGAAGCATCTGGACCAATCTTTTCTTGATTTCTTCAAATCCTCTAAAAGGTCAACCATAGATATGTGTTTCTAAGACTAGTATAATTCAAACATGGATACTTCAGTTTATCTTTTAAAATATTTTATAGCATAGGTACTTGGTTGTCAAAAGTTATAAGGAATTTTCCCTATAGGATAAAAGAAAACAAGGAACAATAACCATGAATCCCACTTAGAAAGGGGCAAAAAAGTCATGTGAGGCAGAAAGTAGCAGAGACATGGGGGGGGGGAGAGGGGAGGGGAATAAGGAGACAGGATCATGTGTAGGGAGAGAAAGGAGAGAAGTTCAGAGGATCAGGAGAATGAATGGAAATGTACAGCTGCCAGGGTTGGGGATGTGGTTAGATGGAGTCTCTAGGAAGTCCCAGAGACTTGGGATGGAGGAGCCTCCCAGGACTCAATGAGGGTCATGCTAGCTGAGATGCCTAACAGTGGCGATATAGAACCTGAAGTGACCACCTCTAGTAGCCAGACAGGACCTCCAGTGGAGGGATGAAGACACCAACTGTTCCATAAAAAGTAACTTTTATGTACTTACATCCCAAATGTAAGTACATAAAAGTTAAAAACTTTTAACCCCAAGTTGGTCCTTTCTTAAAGAATTTCAGGCACAATGATGGAGCAGAAACTGAAATAATGGCTGACCAGTGACCAACTTAACATGAGACCTATCCAATGTGCTGACACAAATCCCTGACACTATTAGTTATGTTATATTGTGCTTGCAGAACAGAGCCTATCATGGCTGTGCTCTGAGAGGATCTGCCCAGCAGCTGACCGAAACAGATGCAGATACCCACAGCCAAACATTGGACAGAGGTCATGATCCCTCTGTCCAATGGAAGAGTTATAGGGGTGGAGAGGAATCAAAGACCCTGAAAGTGGTGGCAACCCCATGGGAAGACCAAAAGTTTCAACTAACCTGTACCCCTAGGAGCTGGTAGAAACTGAGATACCAACTAAAGAGCATACATGGACTAGTCCAAGGCCCCTAGCACATATGCCACAGAGGGCTGCCTTATCTGGCCTCCGTGGGGGAGGATATGCCTAATCCCATAGAGACTTGATGTACCAAAGTAGAGGAGAGGATTTACCTGGAGAGGAACTCCCTCAGAGGTAAAGGGAATGGAGGATAGGGGCAGCATTTGGGATGTAAGTACATAAATATACTTTTCTTTAAAAATAAAGCACTAATTATATATTCAGAAAAATACAAGAAAAATAGCATATAAAAGTCAGTTACAGTTTTGTATGCTAATAATAACCATCTGAAATGAGAAAGCAATCCCACCTCTAACAGTAACAAATAAATTAAAATAATCAGAAATATATTAAAGAGGTTAAACATGTGCACAGTAGAATCTACAAGATGTTGATGAAAGACACTTTAAGAAAAAAACAGAGAACACATCACAAGTTCTGATTGGAAAATATAATATTGTTAGTGTCCAGACTACAAAATAACATCTGCAGAATTAGCAACATATCAAAATACCATTATATTTTCATATTGAACATTGTTTTAATGAATAGTCATGCACATATGAAATATTAATATTTTAGAAAATAATAACAAAATATAATAGAATGTGAGATAAAGCAAAAAATAACACATTAGAATTGGATAAAACAAACGTACAGAGGAAAATGAGGCTGAGAGAAGTTCTAAGAAACAAGAGACCCACTTGTTTCCACACTCAGGAACTTCCATAAAAACAATAAATTAAACCCATAATATATACACACAGGACCCATAGAAGTGTGTGTGTGTGTGAGAGAGAGAGAGAGAGAGAGAGAGAAATAGAGAGAGAGAGAGGATAAAATATAAACAAAAATTAATATAAAATTAAAAATATAAAGGAATTTAAAGAACCAAGGAAGCTCTAAAGACGAGAGTTTGATTTCTATTGATCATCTACTGCAGAGCATGCAGAGAACCTGTTCAAGTAGTTTGTTTCTCCCAGTGAGACTTCCTTGAAGGGAAATAATTTTGGTTTTCAACTTATCAGTTGGAGATAGCTTTTTGGTTAGGAATGGAGCCTATGTCCACTTCCTTCAGCTGTAGGACTCAGCTCGTCTAGAATCAGACAGGCTCTGGGCATGCTGCCTCAGACTCTATGAGAGCATATGATGTGTATAGATCATGTTGATTTAGAGACCTTTTGGTGTTCTTCACACTCTCTCGCTCTTAAACTCTTCACCTCCTTTTCTATGGGCTTTCCTGAGCCCTGAGAGGAGGGATTTGAGGGTGATATCTCTTTTAGTGATAGATCTACCCAAAACTCACATTTTCTGTATGAAGTCTGGCAGTGGGTCTTTGTATTTATTCCCATATGCTGCAGAAGAAAGCTTCTCTGCTGGTGGCGGATCAAGACAGTGATCTACGAGTACAGCAGAATGTCATTAGGAGTCATTTTATTGCTAATTTTGTTGTTGTTGGTAATGGTGGTTGATTGTTGTTTTAAAACATCATTGTTTAGTTTAACCTAAGTTCATGGCTATCTACTCCCCAGTTCTTGGCTATCTATAAAGTATTGGGTACGGGTTTGATTTCTTGGAGTGGGTCTTAAGTCAAAAGAGATATTGGTTGGTTACACCTACAACCTTTGTGCCACCAGTATATTTTACAGGCAGGGCATCCCTGTAGATCAAATGGTTTGTGGAAGGCTTGTTGTTCACATTCTCCTTTAGCAGCATGAAGAGTGCATCCCTGTGCTAGCACATAGGGATGAAGGCTCAATGGAGGCACCATCTCAACTATTCCAGTTCAATGTGTTATTGTGATGCTGTCTTCAATGGGAACTTGGCATCAATTTATGGAAAACAACACATAGGCTTGGAAACATCCTGGATTATTTGGAGTTCCCATGGGACCTCTTTGGTGAACAACTCAATTAGATGTAACCCAACCTCAGCATTGGAAACCTCACTTGTTTCTAAGAGATGTCCAATTTGGGATCTGTCTCTCCTGTGAATTCATTTCAATATTTTCATTTATATGTGTATATAGTTTAGAAAGCTTTCGTTGTTTCCATACTAGCCTTCAAATGTCTTTAATTTTAGCTATCTTTCTCTGTGTTCTCTTTCTCATCCCACATTCTCCTCCTCCTCTCCACCTGATCCCTCTCTTCTAACTTATCCTCATTTATCCACAACTGTACATTCTATGTTCCTTTCCTATGGAGATATATATGCCTGGTACTAACTCTCTGTCTCTGGCTCTATACCTAATTAGCATCTGTGGTTCTATGGATTGTAGCTTGCCTATCATTGACTTAACAGCTAGTATCCACAGACAAATGAACACATAACAATTTTTAATGTTTTTCTTCCTGGGTCATTAAGATCTCACTCTGAATGACTTTTTTTTTCTATACCCACTGATTTACCTGTGGATTTTGTGATTTGTTTTTTAGTTGTTGAATAATACCTATGTGAATATCCAATATTTTCTTTATCTATTCTTGTATTAAGGGACATCTAAATTGGTTCCAATTTCTGTCTGTTATGAGCAATAATAAACATGGTTGAATAAATGTGTGTGTGTATATATATATATATATATATATGTATGTATGTATGTATATATAGATTTATGGTTGGTCTATTCTTCAATGCCATTGATCTATGCATGTATTTTTGATAACAATATCATGCTATTTTTGTTACTATAGCTCTATAGTACATCTTGAAATCAGGATAGTGATACCCCTTGCAGTTCTCTTAGTATTCAAGGTTGTTTTAACTAGAGTGGATGTTTAGCATTTCCAAATGAAGCCAAAAACTGTCCTTTCAAGATCTGTAAGGAATTTTTAGTGGAGGTTCCATAAAATCTTTAGATTGCTTTTGGTAGGATGACCATTTTTATTATGCTAATCCTACTGATTCAGGGATACGAGAGATCTTTTCATCTTCTGATATTTTATTCAATTTCTTTCTTCAATATCTTAAAGTTTTTATCAACTCCCATCTGTGTGACCTGGAAATCAGCAGTTCAGTTCAAAGGTTACCAGGCAGCAGCAGCTCCATCCACTCACAAACACCTCCTATACCAGCAGTCCAGTTCCATATAGTCAGGTTAGCAACAACAGTGACATGACCTAGCAGAGACATCCAGGCCTCAGCCTCAACTTGAATCAGCAGGAGGGATCAAAAGGAGCACCAGAAGAAGTTCTCAGCTGTGCCTCTCTCGGGGAAGTGAAGATCAATAAAGACATTAGACCCACAACTGTTGCACAGCTAGCTGTATCAGCAAGCCAAGCTTTGTCTCTGTGGAGTCCTATTTATACCCTCCAAACATCTCATGCCCTTCATATGCCTTGCCTCAACACAGGCCTTGGAAGTGGCAACAAACTGTAGCACACTACCAGAAGTTATTTGGTAGGTTTCTCTCTATGGAGTCCTGGCAAATGCAGCTCAACAAAGCAATGTAAGGTGGACCAATACATACATGTCACTTGCAAATAATCTTTCATTTTGAGTTCTTTCATGTGCTTGCAATATCCTCTCTCCTGGGTCTGCTTCAGCGATGTGAATGCTTTCCTTCACAATTCTGCCTTAGCCTTTCACACCTGTGTCCTCCTTAACAAAACGTTCCTTCACATGTTTGCCCCAGCAAAATACCATTCAAACATCTTTCCCAAGAACCCTTAAGTTTCCATTTCAATTTTTTATCCAGCTATGTTGTTAAACATGTTTATTAGTTGTAGAAGTTTTGCAGTGAAATATTTAGGGTCACTTATGCATATTATCATATTATCTGCAGAGATACTTTGACTTCTTCCTTTCAAACTTGTATCCGCTTTATCTGGTTCAGTTGTATAATTGCTTTAGCTAAGATTTCAAGTACTTTATTGAATGTAGAGAGTGAATAACTTCATCTTGTTCTTTATTTTTGTTGAATTGGTTTGAATTTCTCTCCATTTATGGTTATGGTCTTGCTGTAAACTGCCTTTATTATGTTGAGGCATGCTTAGTGTACTCCTAATATCTTCAGGAATTTTATCATGAAAGGCCATTGGATTTTGTCAAATCACTTTGCTTTATCTGATGAGATAATCATGTAGGTTTTGCATTTCACCCTGTTTATTTGCTGGATTCCATTTATTGATTTATTTGCACCATTCTTGAATCTCCGCAGTGAAGCCTACTTGATCATGGTGGATGATCCTTTTGATGTATTTTTAGATTTGGTGTAGAGAAATTTTAATCCAACAGCATGGCTGTTCTGGCAAAAGATCACAATCAAAGAACTCCTAGGTCTATGTGATCTGCCTAGAATACAGTACATACTTTAATCCCTCTGGCCAGAATACAGACATGCCCTTAGTATACACCTCTAATCCCAAACAATGAAGATAAAGTTGGTTTATAGAAGGAAGCAACCATGTTTGGAAATTGATGTGTAATTGAGGTACAGACAAAGGATGAATCAGAGAAAGATTTGACAGAATGAATCAGGGATAGGATATTCCCAAATCACATGAGAACAGTCAAAAATAGAGGCTACTTAAGAGCAGTACAGAGAGATCGAGGAATTGGGGAGGAGAGCAGTTCTGTAAGCACAGTTTAGTTGAGTTCAGGCAATGCAGTAGAGTTCAGTTAAGTATAATTTGGAGCAGTTCAGTTAACCTCAGTTCAGTTCAGAGCAGTTTGGATTACTCAGCTCATTTCATGTGAAATGGTTTTAGAAATATTGCCATTAACTATCCTTGAAAGTCTGGTAGAATTCTGCATTGAACTCTCTGACCCTAGGGTTGTTGTTGTTGTTGCTGACTGCTTCTAGTTCACTATAGGGGATAAGTATGTTTAAATTCTTTATATGATCTTGGTTTAACTTTGGTAAATGGTATCTAATGAGAAAATTATCTATTTCTTTTAGATTTTCCTGTTTGCTGGAATACATGTTTTGATTACCATCTGGATTTCCTCAGTGTCTATTTTTGTGTTCCCCCTTTCACTTTTAATTTTATATATTTTGGTATTCTTTCTTTGAAAATTCAATTCACAACATACACAAGCATACAGGACACAATGAAGGTGGTTTTAAGAAGCAAGTTTATCATAGCCAGGCAGTGGTGGCACACGCCTTTAATCTCAGCACTTGGGAGGCAGAGGCAAGCGGATTTCTGAGTTCAAGACCAGCCTGGTCTACAGAGTGAGTTCCAGGACAGCCAAGGCTACACAAAGAAACCCTGCCTCGAAAAAAACAAAAACAAACAAAGAAACAAACAAAAAAAGAAGCAAGTTCATCAATATGAACTTTTACATATGCTAATTCCTCATTTAAAAGTTATAAAAGGTCCCATACTACTCTCATAGTTGTCCATCTAGTAGCCCTAAAACAAAAAGATGAAATCATATTCAAAAGGATTTGCTAGAAAGAAATAAACAAATTCAGGTCTGAAATCAATAAAATGGAAACAAATAAAACAATCCAAAAAAAAAAAAAAAACAATGAAGTGTCTAATTGAGAAAATCAATAAGATTGACAAACTCATCTAAATTAACTAAAAGGTGAAGATAGAATATCCCATTGCATTTTTTATTAAAATTTTAGTGTAAGGAAGTTACAAACAAATCTAAAAGTCATACAATTAAAGAGACCAGATCACAAATCTATGCATCTCTCTGATCGTCTGTACATTTGGATTAGTCGTCCTTAATCTGTAGGGTTTCAAATTAGATTTTAAATTTTCATTATCACATACTTCACATGAAGTTATTTACACAAAAGTCAAATGTTCACTGTATATGTGAACACTAGAAGAACAACCTCATTCATAATTAAAGTGCCCGTTATTTATGTTTAGCCATTTTCTCATCATTCAATACTCACCTTCTATTATTCTGCCTCCCAATATTATACTGTATGTACACAAAATTTTAAAATTCTCATTTATTTTCCAATTTGTTTTGTCATTCAAATGAGTGTGATCAGTACAATAAAATCCCTTTCTTATCTGCTATTCAAATTTTCAACTGTTAATTTTTTTTTTACTTTACCTTATTTCTTACAGATAGTCAGTCGGCTTGAGGAGTTAAAAACTAGTTTCTAACCAGTAGTTACTTCTAGAGAGTGAATAAAAGTCAGAAAAGACAAATATAGAATAGGATCAATGAAAGAAATTACAGTGCATATCCAGTTCAAACAGGTACAGATTAGAAAGGGCAAAATCCTTTAGTAAAGAATGAATAATAAAGGGAAATCCATGATTTTTTGCTTGCAAATCTGGTGATTTTGCTCTCTTATATAGTATAATTTCTTATGCAACATATAAATTAGAAACTTAGTGTTTGAGAAATCTCGATCCCCAAAAAGTTTCTAAGATGCCCTAAATAGGCTAGAGTCCCAACTGTACACAGACATAGACTTCTCCACTACAATAGATAAAACTATTTAACAAATTAGAAAGGTAAAAAAAAAATTGATGATATGATATTCAACAGCTATCTTCCTTCATATGGGACTGGCCTAAGAAGGAAAACCCAGTTCATTTTTCTCTAAATTCAAGCAACAGTGACTTGTTTTTACACCTTCAGAAGATGCTTCCAAGCATCCTGATTCATTCATGATGATTCTCACTCATCATGAGAATCTTTTTAAATATAAGACCTTAAATTTGAGATTTAGTTTTTGTAGACTGGAGTACAGAGGATCAGAGTCAATATAATTTTAAAATGTCAAAATCAATGCAGCTTCGAGGATAAATACCAGTGATGATGAAGCTTCCCGCCTTTTGATCTGCTAGTTGATCTGATTGCCTGCATTCCTGAGCATATCTTTTATAAATGGGCATCCTAAGTCCCTAGATTAGTCTGACAGAAAACAACAGGAAGTTTAGAAACAATTTTATATTTAACAAACATTGAAATTTATATCAATGGTGGATTAGTCATCTTCTTCTGAACTATGATGAATTCTGTGCCTTCGCTTATCCCCTTAAATGCTACTCAAACTGTTCTGTGTTTGATCTGATGGCTGTATGATTCTGTAGTCATCTAGAGAAGTTGGAGTCTTGCCATGTCTATTTACATATAATGACAATATTCTCATCTTTGCCCAATGAATAAGTTACTCTTCCAATTGTAACAAAAGACCTGACAAAAAGGAACCTTAATTCAGGCTAGGAAAGATTTTGTTTTCCTCCCTGTTCGGAGGGTTTCTGTCTAGTGGGGCAGAGGGGACATGGGAATAGGAATGAGAAGAGGATAGTTACACTTCATCCATAAGGAGAGAAGAGATGAATGCTAGTACTCGGCTTACTTTTTCCTCATTACCTTTTTGTTCATCTGGGACAGCCGAATAATGACTGACCTTCACTAAACCACTTTGGAAACACCCTCACAGAAATACACACAAGTGTGTCTCCTATGTAATTCTAAATCCAATTACATTGGTAATGAAGATTGATGGTAAACCATATGGACATAAATTAAATCACAGTGCCTTTCTACAGAAGTTTTTAGCCAGCAAGAAGATATATAATAGGGAAAAACAGTGCCTTCCTAAGGCGTGTGCTTTACTGTTGGGAAAATCCAGTACTGTTGGCACCTGTTAGTACATTCTTTGACTAATGCAGAACTATCTAAGGCAGAACTCACAGGCTAGAAACCACATTGCCTATCTTTTATTTAGAGCTAAAAGAAAAGAAAAAGTTGTCTATCTAGCTTTTTGTTTGGAAGTTCACAGATGATACTGACATCCATCCACACTCCAACTAAGGAAAACTGTATCCCCCACATCTCATACCTCACTCCAAGCCAGTGCTTCCCTACATTGATTCTTTGTCTTTCTTTTCTCAACTTCTTTGTTTTTATGGATGTTTGTTAATTTTGCTTTACCCTTTTTCCTTGTTTCTGTCTTAGTTTTAGAACTAAAATATAATTGTAATGAGAAATATTTAGAGACAATGAACATGCACCAAGAAAATGAAAAAAATGAATTATGTGATAAACATAACAATGTCCATATGTACACACACACACACGCATACACACACACACACACACACACACACA
>JADRCC010331717.1:6247-18364 GCA_019843855.1 Hylomyscus alleni | reverse complement strand
GTGTGTGTGTGTGTGGTGTGTGTGTATGTGTGTGGTGTGCGTGTGTGTGTGTGTGTGTGTGGTGTGTGTGTGTGTGTGGTGTGTGTGTGTGTGGTGTGTGTGTGTGTGGTGTGTGTGTGTGTGTGTGGTGTGTGTGTGTGTGTATGTGTTCAATACATATGTATATATTCAATAGATAGCATACATGGAAATGCTTTCTGTTGTTTTCATAGTCCTTGGAGGCTCTATATTCATAAACACATTCTTAGACTTTTGTGTGTATTAAAAGGGAATGACACTGTATTGGTTAACAAACTAAACTTCATCTTAATGAACTACAACAGGAATTCTCAAGCAGGGTTATTTTACCCATCTGATGACATTTGACAATGTCTGTTGACATTTTAGGTTGCCACACCTCAAAGGAGTGCTGCTGGCTTCTGGTGGGTGAGGGCCAAGGCTATGACTAAACATCTGGTGATACAAAGGACAGCCTGGCACATCAGAGGATTCTCCGGCCCAAATGTTAATAGTGCTGAGCTGCTGGCACACTACACCACAGCTGTATTACTAGCATAACATTTAGTCTGTGGTCTTCCTAAGCTAGGAAAAGGCTGTTGTTTTCCTTAAACATCACCTAACTCTACGGTAACCTATAAATTGAAACATGAAGAACCTCATTCAATAAGATATTTTTAAAGGCAAATATGGCTGTGTTCTCTTGTGGTTATAAAAGAAACCCTGACTGATGAAAATTAAATTTATGTTACAAAAGCGTGTCAACAGAAAGTGGTAGCTCCCTCACCTCTTCATGTAAAAATATTACTGGAAATGCAATCCTTTAAGTTGGAGTATCTTTGAACTTTAAATATATGCACTTACTTTCGATACTTTGCTTTATCAATATTAACTTCCTTCCTTTCCATTCCTGAATAATACAACCCCAAAGCTATTAGGTGGAGTACAGCAGCAAGCAATGGGACAGGTGTCAGGTCATAGAGCCTACGGCAGGAAGGACACGTGGATGTGGTTAGACTGGGGACATGGTGTTTTAGTCAGCTTCTGACAGTGCATCAGATACTGAGACAATCACTTTGTAAGAAGACAGGCATTGGTCCACAGTAGATTGGTCCCAGTTGCTTATGAGCCTGCTGGAAGGTAGCAGACCTCTCAGCGAGAGTGTTGTAGAGCATAGCCATTCACTTCATTGCTGAAAACACAGGGCAGAAAGAGAAAAGATCTACTTTCTCCTTATCAGCTTCAAAAGCATGCATTCAGATATCCAACACTCCCTTTAGGCTTTACCTCCTAAAGATAAATGTTCTGCCACCTTCCAGTGGTGCCAGAATATCCTGTGGAGGGCATTTCAGGGTCAAGTAAATCATGTGGTGTTATCAGAATCCAAATAAGTTGAACAGTCCATTCTGGGATGTCAACAAAGGCCAAGTGGGATGAAGAATGGAAAGTCCTACTACTCTAAGAATCATGGGCAAATGGCAAAGAGACATAAAGGCTGCTTTAGAGAGGTCTACAACTGGGATAATTTTAGCATCAAGACAATGTTCTTAAAAGACAGTTAAGTAACATTAAAACCCATTGAACAAAACAGAGACCCTTGAGCCCATTGTGATACAAAATAAGTTGAAGTAAATAAGTTGAAAGTATGATGAAAAAGTTACCTATGAAGCAAAAATATCCTCCCCACCAAAAACATTAACTAAAAGGGAAAATAGTAACTGTTGAATAGACTACTCTAAAACTGTCAGCATGCACATGGTCTTAGCTAGACAAAAATCTGTACAATGAAAGCTTCCAGGGGTGGAGCTCATCTGTGTGGCCAATAGAATGACACATTACAGATACATTTCTGGTGCTGCAATCATAAAAGACTATACTGGGAGAAGCCAGCTGCCATCTGGTAGGGATACCCAAGCAGCCTTTAAAAGAAGACCAGAGAGTAAGGGTATTTTATCTTCCAATATCTAACACTAATTGCAAGTCACATAGTAGGATGCACTTTTTAGTTTTTTAAGTTGCATAATTTATTTGTGTATATATGCATGCATATGTGTGTGCATATTCATGTAGAGAGCTGGGTTACTCCATGTGGGTCTTGAGACCTTAAATCTCAGGTCTCCAGGCTTAGCAGATGATATGGCATCTCACAAGCCCAGATGCACCTGTTTGAAAATGGAAACCTCCCTAAAATATCTAGGAGTCTCAATCAGAAGGTCAATAGCTTCATCTTTAATATTTTTAGAAAATAGATATTTTGTCCCATAATTGAAACACTTCTCTGAGATTCTTAATTTTTTACTTATACAAAGTGAACAATAGTGTGTTATAAAATGCCCTTGGCTTTAAAAAGAAACTTGTCTCTTTAAAAGGAATACCTTCATATTTTTTTAAAGTTTTATTATTTTTAAAGCATACTGTTCTTTTTTTAAAGATTGTTATTATTTATTTATTTATTTATTTGTACACATACCCCAGAAGAAGGTATCAGATCTCATTATGGATGGTTGTGAGCCATCATGTGGTTGCTGGGATTTGAACTCACGACCTTCGAAAGAGCAGTTGGTGCTCTTAACCGCTGATCCATCTCTCCAGCCCTAAAGTTTTATTCTTTAAAAAAAATTACCAGTCTGCTTTTGCTGGACATTCATGTGGCTTCCAGTGGTACTATTAAAAACATCCAGTTGTTTGTTATTTTGAACAGTGCTATTAAATATCTTTGTTGGCATGTTTGAGTTCATGGTTTAGATTTTGTTCAAGAAGAAATTTCCAGAAATCCAGATGCTGTGTGAATGGCTATGCATTCTTTATTCAGTTTAGCCATGTCCTTCTAGCCTCAGACAATCTCCTGAAAAGTAAATGAAATTCATAATTTGCTAGCTATTTTTGTTTTCTTTTTTTCTTCCCCACACACTAGAAAGCACTTTCTGTAAAACGGGGAATTTATCTGTCTGATTATCACTGTCCTCAACATTAAGACACTGAATATGTATTTGGAGCAGCAATAATTGCAAGCATTTAGTACACACTTGGCTCTGTCCTTAGGAGATTAATTCACTTATTCCTGGAATAGCTCTTATGAAGTAGGTGGTGTGATCATTTGTGTTGGTGAAGAAATTAAAGCCTAGGAAGACTGTGCGCTCACTCAGGCAGATTTGCTTCAGCATCCCAGAGACAGTCTCTTTCACACCTCTCACTGACTATACTAATCTATGAACCATCAGTCAGTAGGCTTCTCTGAGTCCTTAATCAACTACAGATTTCAGGGTTTCCTTTTGTCTTTGTTAAATAAAAGCAGTGATGGTGACCAAGGCTGTCTAAGATCTCAGGCAGTATTATGGTCCTCGGATACAGCCCCAACTTACTACCTAATGACCTTCTTCTAGAATTAAAACCCACACAGGCATCAACTGCAAATAGTCCTTGCCTGGTGAAATTATGGAGGTATCAACAACATATGTGCTTTGTATTGCAGATAAAATGGGGCGCCCGGGCCTCATGTCTCCAGGAAACAATCTTTATTACTGCATCTCAAACACATCGTGTCCTCTTTCCCACCTGGGCTCTTTTGCTTCTGCCACCTGCTGTACCAGGCACGCCCAGGCTGTGCCTTCTGTTGAAGTTGCCATCCAACATTTCTTTTTGTTCATACCACCTTGAAGACGCTTCCCTTTCTTAGATATCTGAGTCTCTCTTATGGTCTTTTCTGAAACTAGTGCTTCCATTAGTTGTGCGACAACTTAGCTCCTGAATAACTTACCTGCTCTTTTTTATTTTATTTTATTTTTATTTTTAATGAACAAACAAAAACAACAAGAACAAACCCCTGTTGCTTCCCCCCTCCCCGTGCCTGCCACCCCACCCTCTCCCACTTATCAGCCCTGTCATTCCTCTACACTGGGGCACAGAACCTTCACAGGGCCAAGGGCCTCTCCTCCCATTGATGACCGACTTTGCAATCTTCTACTATACACATGCTGCCAGAACAATCAGTGTCCCACCATGTATAGTCCTTGGTTGGTGGTTGAGTCCCTGAGAGCTCTGAGGACATTGGTCAGTCCATATTGTTGTTCGTCCGAAGAGGCTGCAAACCTTTCAACTCCATTGGTTTTTCTCTAACTCCTTCATTGGGAACCCTGTACTCAGTTCAATGGATGGCTGTGAGCCTCTACTTCTGTATTAGTCAGGTACTGTCAGAGCCTCTCAGGAGACCGCTATATCAGGCTGGAGTGCCCTTCCTTCAGTTTCTGCTCCATAGTTAGTCTCTGCAACTCCTTGCATGGGTATTTTGTTCCCCCTTTTAAGAAGGAATGAAATGTCTTCCTTTTTCTCGAGTTTCTTGTTACCTGCTCTTTCTAATGTGAGTCATCCGAACAAAGCCAAACACAGATCACAATGTTTTGTGCCTTATACAAAATTAAGTAGTTTTGAATGAGTAAAGGCATTATCATGGGAATGTATAATGTGAATTTTAAACATCTTGAGAGAAAAAAATTGGAATCTTTCATGTCCTACATTAATAGGGAATATGAAATAAAAATGAAGTGGTAGTGGTTAAACATATTTATTGTCATATTATAATTTGGATCCCATCTTTGAAAGATTTAAAAATCATACTTCACTTTCAGTTCTGTAGTAAAAGGTATTGTATTTATGGTTACAAATACCATCTGGGCTTCTGCCCACAACGTCTCTTCTCTTTTCTTTAAGTGGGTGGTTTAGGGACATCAAAGATAATAAAAATCAATCAATGAGTTAAGTGGAGTTTTATTTCCAAGGTTAGTACTCAAGGGTGTGTTCCTGTTACAGAATTTTAACAATAAGTTTGTTTTTGAGTGTTTTGTTTAATGCCAAGCCTCCTTGCCAGCTCAAACAAGGACTGTCCTCAAATCCTGTTCTGAATGAAACAGAATTCCTTTCCTGATATATATATATTTTTTTTTTCAAAGGAAAACTTCAGGGAATGTTCTCCATTGCCTACTTGACAGGATTGTACTTGGTTGAGCTCTAAGACAATGGCATAGCCTTGAACAGTAACATCCCCATCCCCAGGAGACTTTTTCCTTTATCCAGAATAAGGACACCTCAAGGTTTTTGTTGCTGATCTCAAACAGGGAGCTAAAGGCAAAAGTTCAAACAAACATTAACAGTCTTTTAAAAACACCATTGCTTATGCAAATCACCTGTGGCCCTTGGGTGCTGGTGAGCCTCAAGCATCCCTGAGGTAGCCGAACGTTAAATTTTAGTTTATTTATATTTGGTGTGTGGTGTTTCACTTAGATAGTGCTGGCCATGATGAATGTTATTCAGTTTACGATTCTTGTTTATTTATGTTCCTTGTTTTTATACACACACAGCATAGCTTCATGATACCATGAGTTACAGAGGGAAATTTAGAAACTAACATATTATTGTGGAGAATGTCTAAACTATCAAATTATCATTCATTTTTTTGTACTAGCAATTGACCTTAGAGCCCCCTGCCTGCTAAGCATAAGCTGCCCCATGAAACAGCTGTCTCCCCAGCTCCTAACTTTTGTTACATCTACTGTTATTCACCAAATCAACTGACTTGATATTCTCTGGACCATATTTATAAATATGGATTAAACATTTAGAACTCTATTTTATAGAATTCATCTTCACAATGTGAATGAGATATTTTAAATTAATGCCAACTATCATTTTCAGATTTAATACCTAATTTGAAAAATGTTCAGCGCAACTAGTAAAGTCAAAGCATAATTATTTTAGAGTTTAGCCTACTGGAGTCCTAGGATTTAGCTTAGTTGAGCTGCACATGGAGGGTCACATTTTCTGTGTGGCTTTTGCAGACGACAGAGGGAAGTTTCTCCTAAGCCTGAAAAGGTGAACATTGAGGATATTGACAAAGATTAGCCCAGGGAAAAAGCACACTTGAGGAAGGAGGGGAAGTACAATATAGTGGACAAATACAGAATGTGACTCTCCCACTAGCCAGAAATATTCAGAAACATGCCTTGTTTTTTTCTGTAAGGGAGGTGGTGTTTGCAGAACATACACTCCACATTTTTATTGGCTTAATTAAGACTCCAGAAAATCGCCCCTTTGGTGTTTACATGTGCCTGAGACATGATCTGGTCATGGAAGCCTGTCCGGTAGGGGTGCATTTCTGTTTTCCATACTGAGATAGTAGAGTTTCAGGCTGAGCACGGAAGACAGCTGTGTTCCCGTCTGCAGCTGAATATTCATAGGGGAGAAATAGAGTGCTTGTGTAGAGGGGAGGGAGAAACCTGAGAGGACTTGATTTAGTACCTTCTTTTAAAGGTTGTTAATTTTCTTTTCATAAAACTATTCGGCTTAACAAAGTCTGCCATAGTTTTGAGGTACCCTTCCCTGAGCCCTTACATCTCTTATTCATATTAACAGAAAGTTTTTGACCATAGTCTTTCTAGATATACTTCATTTGGAGGATGACTAAAACCCTTCCCACTCCTGCCCCACCTTTTTCTAATTCTGTTACCAGTTTCTAAACTTTATGTAGGATAGGGTATCTTTGGGGATACATGCCGCAACAGGAAGAAATTATTGATTTGTATATTAGATGCCAGGTTTTTAATAGGCATTTGCAAATCGCATATGTTAACTGTAGAGTTTTAGTTTGTTTTAAAGTAATACTGAGAACTTGGGCAATTGCTTATGTGGAGATGTCTGTGCAGGCAGAAGGTATCTCTCTCTTTCTCTTCTGTCTGTAGCCCTGCCTGCTTGTACATGAAATGCCTTTGTTCTCATATTTTCTGCCCGATTATCGTGGTCTCTAAGTGCTTTGTCTTTGCCTCTCTGGTGCCTTAGTCAGTGATTTGAGTGAATAACTTTGTTTACATTGAACGGAGGTCTGGAGCAGGGCTTTCTTTTTGATGAGATGAGAGAGTGATAAAGAAAGAAACCCAGAGAAGTGGACTAGATAGAAGGGGAAGGCAGGGCGAAGAACCAGGTAAAAAATCAAAACAGTAAAATAAACAAAACAAAACAAAAACAAACCCGGAGTGGGTGGAGGGGAGGAAGAGCAAGCAAGCTAAGGCAGGACAGGGGCTTTGCTCAGGGTCTGTGAAGTCACAGGGGCTTGTCACTGGGGTGGAGAGAGAGCAACAGACCAGCATTTTCCCCAGGCTTGGGCGCAAGCTTGTGAAACTCCTGGTGTATTAAGGAACCTCAGCTGGGATTTGCTGAGGACAAATGCTGTAATGTGTTAGTCATCCATTATCGGCTTCTATTTTTGCAGGTTCCGAATGATGACTGACGCGGGTCTGCGCGATAGCCCTCACAGCCCCTGGCTTTGCGAGCGATAAGGACCCTGCTCATCCAGCCCTGTGGCTACACCAGCTCCGGGCGCTCTGGAGGGCGGGCGGCTCCCGCGGGCGGGCGGAGCGGACTCCAGCGCCGCTTCCCACGCGTCCGGAGCGAACTGAGCGGACCCGGCTGGCCGCGCATCGCCCTCGCCAGGGGCCATGAAGTAGCTGCGACCGCCAGCCCTGCCCTCCCGCCGGCCCGGCCACTGCCCGCTGCCCCGGTCCTGCGCGGACATGGCCGGACGCGCCCGCAGCCGCCTGCTGCTGCTGTTGCTGCTGGGGCTGTTCGCCCTGCAGAGCAGCTGCCTGGCCTTCAGAAGCCCACTTTCTGTCTTTAAGAGGTGCGTGCTCAGCTTGTTTGTTTCCTTTGGACAGGAGGAAGGAGGTTGGGGTGGGTTCTGTGCATTGCTCCTTAGAAATGTAGTCACTTGGAGTAACCTGGTCCTTAAAAAAAAAAATCTCTACAAGGCTGATTTTCTCTACCCAAAACGCCTTCCAATTTTAGCTCAGTAACTTCTCCTGAAGTGCCCCTTGCATTAAAAGCCCACTCATAGTTCTATAGCCAAGCTGCTACCCTGGCTTTCGGAACTCCAATTAGAAGTTGTGATTTCCAGAACTAATCGCTCCCTCTTGGGGAAATATTTCAGAAACTGCAATATAGTTGTTTAGACTTGAATGCCTTCCTATATGGAACAGCTGGAGGAATAAAATATCAAGATAGATCGGCGGTGGGGAGAAGATCATTGGCTATAATAGCTCACTAAGAAATATCGAGCTGTATACACGCACCTCGTAATTACCATATGAAATATTTATGTACTTGTACGTTTGTAATTCACATCGCAGTCTTTATTTCGCTCTCATATAACTAACTGTACCTAGCAAGGCTGTGCTTAGGGTTTTCTGTTGTTTGTTTCCGATTAGTAATGTTGGACGCTCATAGTTGACAAAATGCCACGGGGTTACAGTTCACAGTCTTGCCACTAGAAAACCAGCGTGCGTGTGAGGATGAGAACGTCTTCATTAAGTAGAAATAAATATGGATTATAAGCTTTTATTGAGTCAAACTTTATATCTTGCTTAGTTCTTTTGGTTTTATTTTGCTTACAAATTGGTTATGAGCTGTTCATAGACAATAATGTGATTCTGGGAGTTAGGATTGTTACAGAGCCATTACATCTTATAGTTTTTATTAGATCTACATTAATAATCCTTAAACTTAAGGACTTAGGATTTATTTCTACCCTTCCTATTATGTTCAAGAATGTTCAAATTATCTTCTTAAGGTTTAAAGAAACTACCAGATCATTTTCCAATGAATGCCTCGGTACCACCAGACCGGTCACTCCTATTGATGCTTCAGATTTTGCACTGGATATTCGAATGCCTGGGGTTACACCTAAAGAGGTGCGTGGAATTCTGTACTTTTATTACCTACGTGTTCTGTGCACTGTCTAAAATTAAAGATAAAGCAAGCACTTGCATTTATAGCTGTAGAAATTTCTTTGCTTTCGGACTTTCCGGCTGAGGCTGCCATACTGTAAAAGGGGTAAGACTTAAAGGGAAAATATTCAGTTAAATTATGTTTATGAAAATATTACCCATTTTGTTATTTGTGACTCAAGCAGAAACTTAAAAAAAAATCTATGTTTTGAGATTCTCTATGGAGAAATGTCCTCTGTAATACAGTGTCTAAATATGCACTGAGATAAGGCAACGTGTTCTAATGAAGGGAATTACGCTGAGCAGCTGCATCTACCAGATTACTGTGTTTTTAAAATACCCTTCCAAGGCAGCTACCATTAAGGTAGGAAATCTTGTTTGATGCCAAGAACTTGAAAAAGAAAACATTCCACGGTTTGGAAAGTTAAGGAAACTCTTCGCACAGGTGGCACATGAATTTTCTAGAGCTATATTTTGAAGAGATAACAGCAGTGCTCACACAGACGTGTGTGGCAGAGCATGTGAAGTCGAACGAGGTTGCTAGGCATCCCATGTCTTAGCACACACAAGAAGCTAACAGTGCCACTGCCGTGTGTACAAGGTGTTTCATTAAGCATGAAAGGCCAGAATTAATTATGCTCTGCAGCCAGGCAGTGCTGGGATTTATGTGTGTCATTAAAAGATAGCCCCGTGCTTTTGAAGGGCTGCAGACGGTGAGAGGCCTGGATGTGGGAGAGCTGACCGATGACTCAGTCTTAGAGATAATGCACAATTTCCTCTTTTTCCCTTTTAGCACCGGGAAAATAAAAGTATTCTATTTATTGAGGAAAAATGACGTTTGAAATGGACAAGCAGAAGCCCTAGAAAATACATGGGCCTCTTGCTTCAGGGTAATACCTGACAGTATTTGAAGGCTTGAGTATGATTATCTGTAACTACTGTATAGCTATATAAGACACGGCCCACACTGTCCGTCACCACATGGCCACGTCACCAGTCAGGTACCTCTTCTGTACATTTTATTTCTGTCCTGGCCCTGAATTTTATAATCAGCTTGTTTAGTATTTAACTACAATACTAAAACCAGAACAGGAAGAGCCCAGCCCCCACCCAAGAAATTAACTGTTTGTTTGTTCGTTCTCAGTTTTAAAATGTGGTTTTAAACTATATTTATTTAAGCTTAGCTGCTTCTTTTTTGTATATAAAATAGTCGCTAATTGATCATCTGTCTTCCTTCCTTCCTTCCTTCCTTCCTTCCTTTCTTTCTTTCTTCCTTTCTTTCTTTGTTTCCTTGTTTTAAGATTGTTTCCCTCTATACTGTGAGCTGCCCCAAAGCTCCTGGCATTCCTCCTGCCTCAGTCTTCTCATTTCATCAAAGACAGGAATGTGTTAGTATGCCCAACTTCTGTCTAAAACACTCTAAAAGACAACTTGTGTTTTATGACATTCCCCACAAAAACATTATTTTAATCAAATAATCAATTGTGCTATTTGAAAATACTTATTCTTCTTATTAGCAATAATAGTAGACAGTTCTGTCTCAACCACTACTCTCAAAAAGAGTAACCAGAAGAGTTAATTTTTGAAAAGATGTGGTGGGAGAGCTCCATTTGCACAAAATGAATCTATTCCATTTTAGAATCTTACATGGAAGGAGGCATGCAGTGTTCAAACTGCTGCTGTTTGTCTTGCATTGTAGGCCCGGGACTTTGCCTCATATGGTGGCCATTTGTTGGTTGCCTTTACAGCTGAATTGCTCTCCTCTATGCTCTTTCTCCAAGCCCCCGTGGTTCCCAGGAGTCATCTCAAGAGGGGGAATAAATGGACCGGGGCTAGCAGATGGCTGGATCTGGCTTCCCTTCCACAGTGATTGATTGCAAAAATGATCTGTGTCCTAGAGCAGCCCAATCAACTCTTAGGACTTTTGCTAAGTCTCTCTTATATGAGTGACAAGCATGGAGTCCTGGTATAACTAGCTTTATGGGAACTGTGTACCTAGAATAGTATAAGAACACATTGTAGAGAGGCTGACCCAGTGGACGTTTTAGTGGACATTCTTGATGATCTCAGTCTTTTTGGCCCCATTGCTTATGTTAGCCTAATTCATCCAAGCTGGGTTGAGGCTGGTCTTGCTTGCAACTGCAACTTACAACTGGATGGGTGATTCAGGTGCTCTGAAACAGTTTGGACCTGGTTAGAGTGTTTCATCACTTTTCCTCAGCATTCTTGATCTAGCCTGCTCTGCTTACAGATGGCTGACTTACAGATGATGCATCTTATAAGCATTCATGAAACACGACAGGCTGCCCATGATGGCCAGATAGAAAACCTCTCTCCTCCTCACCGGGGCATGGCTTGATGAGGTGGCCACAGAGGTGTGAGAGTGTAGGTACATTTTTTTTGTGGAAAAAAACAACCACTCTCGCCCCACAAGGTGGCTAAAACTGGAGCTAACACAGACACAGGTCAGCAGAAAGAAGATGGAAGAGCAAGGGAGAATGAAGAGTGTTGGGATGAAGAAACTAAAGGTAGAAGAGAAATGAGAGTTGAGTGAGATAGGCACAAGCCTAAAAGAGGAGAATAAAAATGATCAAGAATGAGAATAAATGGGGAAGATATAGAATATCTGGAATATGAAGATCATACTTCTTACATCAAGGAAGGGCAAAGAAGAAAGGGAAATAGAAAGCTGGGAAGTACACTGAGATTTCCTATTGTCTGTGGCTCAGTAGTGAAACAGAATTTGTGCAAGGTCGTAATGGACAGAAGCAAGACGTTGGTTTCAATAACCAAGAGAGGTCTAAGAAATGCATCATCCAGTCTAGACTCTAGGAAGCACTGCTTCTGTTTTGGAAATGATGGGTGTGACAGAGATAAGACTGACGGAACTCTCTTGCTTGAGAAATAAGATAGTAGGCTGTCATAGGAAGGTAAGCAGATGTGCAGTAGAGGTGGAGGAGATCTTAGGCATAATTCACATAGTAGGGCAACTAACTGCACAGATGGAATCCAATCCTAGATTATTATGCAAAAACTCAGCCTGTTGTATCTGGCCTCTGCATTGAGGTTCTTCCCAATACAACAGAAGTTCAGGATGGCTGTTAAAAATTACTCCATTAAACCTGAACCAGTTTGTTCAGGAGAAGTAGCTGGGACTTTATTACAATATCACTTTTAAAATTTTATCTTATTTATAATAGTATGTGTATGAGAGGGGAAAGATGAGAGAGAGGAGGAAGAGAGGAAAGGAAAGAAGAGGAGAGGGGAGGAGAGGGGAGGGGAGGGGAGAGGAGAGGAGAGGAGAAGAGAGGAGAGGAGAGGAGAGGAGAGGAGAGGAGAGGAGAGGAGAGGA
>JADRCC010331716.1:11879-27749 GCA_019843855.1 Hylomyscus alleni | reverse complement strand
GCAGAAGAGTGATGTCGTCCATGTACTTTGTCCTGCCAGTGATTCTGAAGGTCACAGGGATGGCTGTGTGGTGGGAGGAGAGTGTCACTTTAGCACAACCAGTTCTGAGGGAAAATATTGTATATGTCAATACATTTGAAGATTCATAGTCCGCTTCCGTTCACTCTGAGGAAGCCCTCTTCATCCTCTGCACTCTCCAGAAAATAGTGTAAGAGCTCTGAACCAGTTAGCAAAAGAAGTCGCTGCTGGTGCTCACATTGCCAGGCCCTCAAGCGCTCTGCTTTCTCTTTTTGCCTAGAACTGAAAGGATTGCCTGAACAAAACCCAAACTTCTATGTTTATTTTTGCTGTGATGATAAACTTTTACTATTTTTAACTGATTAGATAGCAGAGTTTACTTCCTCGGTTCATTGTCCTGCAAGATTTGAACTGTCTTTTTATAATTAAGGGTTGAACTGGGGACAGTGTGAGTATCTTTTTAAAACATTGTTGTTCAAAGGGTATTTTTAAACTATCCTCAGTTTGGTATTTTTAGAGGCATCTGTTAATCTAATCATCTGAGTGAGCTTGCTGGACAACAACTTTTCTCAGAGGGAAAGGTTTAAATGAATGAAACCCATGGGAGATTTTAAACCAAGAGAGCAATGGGGAATATTGAAAAATAAATGTGAATTGTTTTATCTACTAGAATTAATTTTTTATTGTCAGTTTGTTAAAGTGAAGTTTATAATGTTTTCAGTCACAAAGTTAATTAGTAGCCACTAACTGTAAGGAAAACCATGAGATGTACCTACTATCTAGTTAGGAAGAACATTCACAGAGAGAAATATGTCTTCTGGGATTGAAGCTAGCTCGCTTCATTCAGTTGGTGATAAAAATCATCAAGAGGGCTGGAGAGATGGCTCAGCGGATAAGAGCACTGA
Source organism: Hylomyscus alleni (assembly GCA_019843855.1). Taxonomy (NCBI): domain Eukaryota; kingdom Metazoa; phylum Chordata; class Mammalia; order Rodentia; family Muridae; genus Hylomyscus; species Hylomyscus alleni. The sequence goes on along the minus strand of JADRCC010331716.1, from coordinate 26,826 downwards.
GTTCTCTTCCGAAGGTTCTGAGTTCAAACCCCAGCAACCATATGGTGGCTCACAACCATCTGTAATGAGAGCTGATGCTTCTTCTGGGGTGTCTGAAGACAGCTACAGTGTACTTCCATATAATAAATAAATAAATCTTTAAAAAAAATCATCAAGACTTGTATGAAATAGTGTCCTGTTGTCAAACAATATTAGAGGAAGCCAGATGTTGTAACTCTTTTATCTCTACATACAAGATAGTGGCAAACCTCTAAAGGCTTGTCTTGAATACTTCAACAAGTTCCTCTTTTTTGCATTCTTCTACCTCTACAATGCCAAGGTCCTCTCTGTTCCTAGACATGGCTACCAAGGGGTAGGAGGTCCTTTAAAGGCAACATCTGAATCTAAAGTCTTGAGCCTGTGTAGGCTCTTTTATCTCATAGTTCCAGGGGCTCATTCATGCCAAGGTCCCATTGTTCCAAAGTGAAGTACTTGGAAATACAAGAGAGGAATCTGGAAGTCAGATAACAAAGATCTACACTAGGGGAGAGGCTGAAACAAGCAAAAGTACACGTAAGAATCAGCTGCATGCAGGGACCGTGGGGCGATGTCAGACTGAGGCCATAGGATGCTGGACTCAGCCTGAAGGATGACTGGTGTGCTCTGTGGTCTCTTGTGTGGATGGTGGGATGGAATCTGTGCCTTTTACACATATCTTCTTCAGTACCTTCATCCATATTCTGAGCTTTCCCTCTCTAAATTCAGTTTCCTGCCAACCAGCACTATTCTCTCTCAAAACAGAAAATAAGTTGAAATTAAACAGTATTTGTTGGGTTATTATAATTCCTTATGAATTTTTGCTCCTATCTGAGCTTAATTAATCACTGTCATGCTAAGTGTTTAAAAATTATACCCGTGGCATGAAATATTGTGTCTCCCATTAATAATCTCAGTGACAGATAAAAATATATTTTGTATTTGTTCTTTTTTTTATGAAGTAGAATTGGAGTTTATTAAGATGATTTTTTTAACATAGATTTAAGCAGGGTATCAATATTATTTAGGAAAGTATCACCAAGTATTTAGGAAAAGGTACTATACCCCCAAATATGGGCATAGATATCTTTTTATTTTATCTGAATTTGTTAACATTTAAAAACATATTTTAAGTAAATAGAATTATATCACATTCTTGTTTCCCTTTTGTACCCAACTCCTCCCAGAGACCTCCTTCAATACCTTTAAATTTTTATTTTGTCATATTCTTTAAAATTTATAAAATATTGTAACAAAAATGAGTATTATAAAAATTGTTTGATATAAAACAACAATCAATTGAACAGTCCTATGTAGATGCTTGTCTACAGCAATAATGAAAATGCATACATTTGTCTCAATATAAATTTGAAATAACTCCAAATATATTAACTATATATATTAAAATAATATACCACTACTAGTATTTTTAAATGAATATAAATGATAAAGTCTTTTAGTTTTTTTGTTTTGTTTTTAGTAGAGCTTAAAATCCTGGCTCTTACTGTGGTACAAGCCCAAAATAAGAACAATTTTTAGATGTTGGAGTTCATTGTAATAAGGTTGCACTTCAATGACCCTCACATCACCAAGGGATTTTACCTCCATTGTAGCTAAGCTGAGAGTTGACAGTTCTGCTGTACCAAGGAATGAATTTTAGGCATGATTTTTTGATACAGGCTTCCTGCTATGGTCAAAGCTATTTGACATGAGTGAGTGACTTTATTCTTAGCCCACAGAGAACAGGTTATATTCATTTAAAAAATGGTGTGTGTATTAAGATGGTCTATCCATAAACTCATGCACCAACTGTTTCAATGAACAATGGTTCTGCTTGAAGGGTGGCACAGACATTAGATGTGGATAAGAATCTGGTTCATTGGCTGTGATGATTTTGAAAAGCATTCATCTCAGAGAACTAGTAACTTATAAAGTCATTTTCTTCAAACTTGATACAATAGTTACAAACATCAAGCAAAGTATTCAGTCACACTCTTTGTTGTTCTCTTACAAGCCACCTCCCAAGTTAATTGTCTACATTTCTTTTGGCTGCATAGACTTTTGAAATATGTAAGCTGTTCTGAAAAACCATAGTATAGTGTAAAAACAACAAATAACCAATCCTACTAATAGAGAGGTTGAGATAGGAGAAGCATAATTTCAAGACCATTATTTCAGGACCCAGCAAGACACTGTCATGTACAAACAAGCAGAAAGTGTATATGGATTGTACTATATTGGACCTATTTCTCCAGTTACCAAATTAGACAGACCATTGGATGACAATCAACAAATTTCTAATTCCTCATATTTTTGGATTTCAATTGATTAGGATATGTTGGTAATCTTAATTTTCATATTAAGACATTAAGAAAAAGTAATTATTACTTCCTGTTATTTTTGTTGTTAGAGGTGGGATTAGGTTTGTGTGGGTTTGTTGAAAGATTACTTTCTTGCTTCTTTTAGGGTGTAGTTTTACTCCTTATGTTGTTGTTTTCCATCTATTATCCTTTGTAGGGCTGAATTTGTGGAAAGATATTGTGTAAATTTAGTTTTGTCATGGAATATCTTGTTTTCTCCATCTATGGTAATTGAGAGTTTTGCTGGGTATAGTAGCCTGGGCTGACATTTATGTTCTCTTAGGGTCTGTATGACATCTGCTCAAGATCTTCTAGCTTTCATAGTCTCTGTTGAGAAGTTCAGTGTAATTCTGATAGGCCTGCCTTTATTTGTTACTTGACTTTTTTCCCTTACTGCTTTTAAAATTCTTTCTTTGTTTACTGCATTTGGTGTTTTGATTATTATGTGATGGGAGGAATTTCTTTTCTGGTCCAGTCTATTTGGAGTTCTGTAGGCTTCTTGTATGATCATGGGCATCTCTTTCTTTAGGTTAGGGAAGTTTTCTTCTATAATTTTGTTGAAGATATTTACTGGTCCTTTAAGTTGGGACTCTCCACTCTCTTCTATACCTATTATCCTTAGGTTTGGTCTTTTCATTGTGTCCTGGATTTCCTGGATGTTTTGAGTTAGGAGCTTTTTGCTTTTTGCATTTTCTTTGACTGTTGTGTTAATGTTTTCTATGGTGTCTTCTGCCCCTGAGGGTCTCTCTTCTCTTATATTCTGTTAGCGACGCTTGCTTCTATGACTCCTGATCTCTTTGGTAGGTTTTCTAACTCTAGGGTTGTTTCCCTTTGTGATTTCTTAACTGTTTCTATTTCCATTTTAGATCCTGGATGGTTTTGTTCATTTCCTTCACCTGTTTGATTGTGTTTTCCTGTAGTTCTTTAAGGGATTTTTGTGTTTCCTCTTTAAGGACTTCTAGCTGCTTACCTGTGTTCTCCTGTATTTCTTTGAGGGAGTTATTTATGTCCTTCTTAAAGTGCTGTATCATCATCTTGAGAACTAATTTTAGATCTGAATCTTGCTTTTCTGGTGTGATGGTGTGTCCAGGACTTGGTATGGTGAGAGAATTGGTTCTGATGATGCCAAGTAACCTTGGTTTCTGTTCCTTATGTTCTTATGCTTGCCTTTGGCCATCTGGTTATCTCTAGTGTTACCTGCCCTGGCTAAATCTGATTGGGGCCTGTCCTACCTGTGATCGGGTTGTGTTAGAACTCCTCAGAGTCAAGCTGTCTCTGTGATCCTGTGATTCTGGGGTCCTGTGATCCTGGGCCTGTTAGAGCATCTGGGAGTGGAGCTTCCTCTAGGTGTTGTGGGACTGGCTGCAAAATTTGCACACAAGGTCTGCTCAGAGCACTAGCCCAGACAGACTGGAAGGAACCAGTGTCACTGGACTGGTGGAGTTCCTGGGTGCCTAGGTCCTGCTGGTCCCAGTTACTCCCAGTGTTGGGACAGATGTTGTGTCCTCCTCACCTCTGTTCCTCTCTGTGTATTTATTCTTAAGATGGATGAGTGCATAGATACATAACAATCTGATCGTGAAGGGATTGTTTATATTTCTTTCTTTCTTTTTTTAAACACAAATTCATGGTTTATTAAAATTTACCCTTTTTTAACTTATATATAGACTATACACATGAGATCACAGTTTGTAATTCATATCATGTATGCAATTGCAATTTGATTACAAGTAAAGTAAACTGGTTAACTTGGACTAAGTTTATTTGATTGTTTATATTTCTAAAAAAGGGTTTTTCTTATTTCTTATTTAGTTTCCTCTGGGTAGCAAATGTGTGTCTACCAAGAAGTTTAGTCATGGGAGTTGAAACCAGTTTCTAGTTGCCATCTGCTCCAGTCACCTGAGGACATAGGTCTAGACTCATTTTGTACATGGAGCAGTTAGGCTGGCCAAGCGCCCCAGTCTGTGCTTCCAATTCACCTTGTTAATGAAGTACCTACAGGGCCTCCAACAGGTCAGTTCTCCTGGAGCTTTTAAAATACAAACAGTTCAGGCAGGGAGGCAGCCATTCAGCTAATTGCTTTTTGAAGTCTCTAATCCCCTAGATTGGATTGTATTTAATTAGCAGGTTGCCCACAATCTTCAGTTTCTTTCATATAAATTTCCAGCAAACAGGCCTTTATTAAGAAGCTAAGCATTAGATCTCTACACTAATTATTCTGTAAATGGTTGTTTAATATTTATGCAGAGTGACGGAGGAAAGCACATTTTTCTATCACTAGAGAGCACATAGTTCAGAATTTCTTATTTTTCCTCAGTCGAATCTTTGATTAGGTGCTCAAAACAAGGTCCAAGTCTGAGAAGGTGGGTACATACATGTATGTGCCCACACACATGCAAATATGCACATACATACACACACTTGCATGTGTAAACACATGAACATAGCTTTTTATTCTATAATCTGTGTGTTCATATGGTTTTGCTCAGGCTAAGGAACTGGTGGTAGAATAGAAGGCAAGAAGTAATTTATAGATTCCAGGAGGTTGTATCATGCTATGCGCTATTTAGTTTTAGAATTTTAATAAGGGTTACAGGTGCAGAATATTGCCAGAATATTCCTCAGAAGGAGGTGGGCACTTGAGGGAAGGTGATTTCTTTCCCCCTTCAGAGTTCATCAGCTTCTTTAGGAACTGTGCCAACTTCCTTTCCTTTTCTAGATATGCAGGAGGATGGTTGACTGGCATCAGTAATGCTTGGTGCCCCTCTAAGAATTGTTTCTCCAGGATAGTTGCCTTGGAATCTTGACCTATCACCTGGTTGACTACATTCCTACATTCACTATGAAGGAGTCAAGTCATATGTCAGGGGAATGGGTGGCATGGATTTTGGCATGTGGTGCCATAGCTATATATAACCTATTGTGCCGGGTGCTGGGGATGGGTGAGACATTCCTTTTAGTCTATTCTGAGCAAGCGGCACAAGGATTATTCAAGCTATTGCTGAATGAGTCTGTAGGTTCTTTTTATCCTACTCGATACTATTTGCAAATAACCGAACACTGTGGGAAAGCCAGGAAACTATTCTCTGACCAACACATTGGATGGGGAGCTAGTAGTTTAAAAAACTTCTTATTCTAGAGCAAGTGTGAGGTTTGGAGTTTTTTAGAAGTGAGTTATAAGGTGTGAGGTGTGATGCGTGCGCTCTCATGAAGGGAGGAGGGTTACAGGAGCCAGGAGCCCTCTCTTTTCAACCTAACTTGGTCTTGGTCAGGTCTGTCACAGGGCTGGTGAATTATGGGTGTGTCTCTATGTCAGAACTCACTCAATAGTAGTAAACTGGCTACAGCATTTCATTGGCTGAAATTTGCCAAGGAGTCCTCATTTTCTTTGATAGCTGACCGTTGACAAGCATAGGTTCTTTTATCACAATCTTAATTACTGATACTCACTTTTACATCACGTGGTTTATGTGACATTATGTCTAAGTGTAGTTGCAGAATGGCTACAAAAAGATTGCAGAAGCTACAACAGAATGCAAGTCCTTTAGAAGAAGGAGGCAGAAGAAGAAAGTAGGAAGAGACAGGCAAAGAGGGTCACTGTGCAGGCAGATGCGGGGCAACCGCAAAGGCAAGCCAGGTTTGCAGAGTTAAGCCGGGCGTCAGGATTGAGTCAAGGTGAGGTACATGCCTCCCTCAGAGGTGCTGCCATGAGACCAAAAAACAGATGGGCTCCTTTCCTGCTCACAGTGAGAAGTCAGAAGACAGGTTGGTGGAGATCAAAGCCACAGCAATGTTGGGGGCTCCTCTTTAGGGGCTCCATAGAAGGGTGCTGCAATCTTCACTAGTCTGTTTTGTCTGGTATGATTTTAATACACGCATGTACTCATATGGTCCCAGTATACATTGCTAAAGTTTGTAGTTGGTATCTTCGTGCTTTTAGGATTTGCACTGTGCTTTGTGGGAAATGCTGAATGGACGATGTGGTGTTTGTGTGCCCAAGACGCAGAGTCATCTTGCATTTTCACTCAAAATGGAGCCAGATGTTGATTGCAGATTGGAGTCAACCTGGGGCAAAGCACAGTCTAAAAATGCTGTTTTACATATTTTTTGGAGTAACAGGGCAGGATATCAGCTTGACGGGTGTGCTTTACATGATTGTAATGATATTGTAATGAAACCAAAGTCCTTTGGCATGTGTCTTAGTCAGGGTTTGTATTCCTGCACAAAACATCATGACCAAGAAGCAAGTTGGGAAGGAAAGGATTTATTCAGCTCACAAGTCCAAATTGCTGTTCATCACCAAAGGAAGTCAGGACAGGAACTCACACAGGGCAGGAACCTGATTTAGTCGCCATGGAAGATATTACCTACTAGCTTACTTCCCCTGGCTTTCTCAGCCTGCTTTCTTATAGAACCCAGGATGACCAACCCAGGGATGGCACCACCCACCATGACCTTCCCACCCTTGATCACTAATGGAAAAATGCCTTACAGCTGCAGCTCATGGAGGCATTTCTCAAGGGAGGCTCCTTTCTCTGTGATAACCAGCTGTGTCAAGTTGACACACCAAACCAGCCAGTACAGCATGTCAACATGGTACCTTCTTCTAGCTGGCTTAAGAGTTCCCTTCAGCAGGTGATAACTAGATGACAATGTCGAGACATTGGGAGGACAATAATTGTATTGTCTAGGCTGGTAACAAAGCCATTTTTTTTCTCTTCTGGATATTTGAAGTGTTCTGCCTCTGTAGACTCAAGGAAACAGAGAGAGAGGCTAGTATATAAAAACCAGGAGTATGAGAGGTTGGGAACACTGTCAAGAGAGGGGCTGGAATGTTAGCCACAGACGCTGGGCTAGGAGAGAAGAGAGGGAGTGACTGGAGCTTAGGGGTGTGGAAGAATATCTGAAATGGGAATAGAAAGTCTGGAAAAAGAGGAGGCAGTGGCCTGAGAGACCTACTGATGTTGCACAGATGAGGTGATGGCAGGGTTTAGAACAGAGCTGTGGCAGAGAGATGGAACAGGCTGGAGGCCTAGATGTTACAAAATAAGGGAGTCTGAGGTGCATCAGGTCTCCAATGAAGGAGCTATAGAAAGGACCCAAGGAGCGGAAGGGTTTGCAGTCCCTTAGGACAAACAACAATATGAACTAATCAATACTCCCAGAGCTCCCAGAGACTAAACCTCCAGCCAAAGAGTACACATGGTGGGACTAATGGCTCCAGCTGCATATGTAGCAGAGAATGGCCAAGTCGGTCATCAATAGGAGGAGAGGCTCTTGGCCCTGTGAAAGTTCTATGCCCCAGTGTAAGGGAATGCCAGGGCTGATAAGTGGGAGAGGGTGGGTTGGTGAGCGGGAGGAGTGGGGAGGGAATAAGGGTTTTTTTTGTTTCTTTGTTTTCATTTTCGTTTTTTGATTTTTTGATTTTTATTTTATTTTAGTTTTTTTTTTCAGAAGGGAAACTGGGAAAGGAGATATCAAATGATATGTAAATAAAGAAAATATCTAATTAAAAAAAAAGGAAAAAAAGATGGAGTGGGGAAAACATGAACCAGATGCATCTGTCAGTGTAATGTGGTTTAAGTTCTTTTGAAAAATTCAACTGAAATTCAACATATACATGAAATCAAAAGGTTATCTTCCTGGTGTAGAAAGTTTTGATACTGATAGCAGGGCTCAGAACTCAAATACTTCTCTGAAAATTTTACTTTAATTAAACTCCCCAACTTTAATAATCAGTAACACAACAAAACTCGACAAACAGAACACTTGTATGTGCCATATCTACTATTTTGATTAACAACTTCTTAAAATGACCAAGTAAATGATCGTTCATGGGTTTTATGCATCTGTCCTGACAGCCATGGACACCAAGAACTTGGGAATCAACTGTCACATCAGATATGGAATCTTCCCTCCTAATAGTATGTGTGAGGGTGATTGACATTTTGAGTTAGTGATTTTCTTTTAAATTTTTGATTCCTTTTTCACCTTTGCATCTCAAAAGTAATTCTGCTTGACACTGAGGGTTGGAAATTTAGATTCTCAAGGTGACTTTAAGTATTAAATTGTGTCATTCTTTTGGAGAGTGACCATTGCCCCTTACGATGACAATTCCATAGCTAATTTAGAATGGCTGGGGATTCCTGGGAACTACATTCTAGCTTTTCTCTGTTCTTAGACTGATGAGTCTATTTTGAAATGTTGCGTGCTCAGTATAGCTTACTGATGTCAGATAGAGCAGCTGCCGGGTCCTTCTCTAGAACCCAAAAGAGTGCAAAACAAGAGTCAGAACAGACCTCCCAGCTGAGCCTTTAGTTAGAATACCTCAAGGAACAGGAACATTTTTGTGGTTTGAACAAGCTCACCCTTTCTGTGTATGTAAATGGGCCAGTATTTAGGACTATGGCTGCAACGGTGTAATAGAATAAACGAGGCCAGATGTCTAAAACAAGTTATGGCTGCCCATGTGCCTAGCGAGTGACCTTTAGTAACCCCTCCTCCCCAGCATAAGGCTAAGCTGCTCCCACATGTGCCCTCACACACTTGCTTTCCTTTGCTGCAGGACATTTGTGAGGATATTTCTGACCATGTGGAGCAGATCCATGCCCTCCTTGAGACGGAGTTCTCCCTGAAGCTGCTGTCCTACTCGGTCAACGTCATCGTAGACATCCACGCAGTGCAGCTGCTCTGGCACCAGCTCCGCGTATCCGTATTGGTCCTCCGGGAGCGCATCCTACAAGGTCTGCAGGACGCCAATGGCAACTACACCAGGCAGACTGACATTCTGCAAGCATTCTCTGAAGAAACAAACGAGGTGAGTGGCCTTTGGCAGCAAGTCATGCCTTGTCAGGTGTTTCCATTCGAAAACGTTTTCAGTTTAGAGATATGAGGATCTTTTGTAGGGAAGTAAGCAGGACTTTATCTAGGATCTAGGTGGAGTGAGTAGAAGCTAAACACTTGTAGTGTGAAGGGGGCTTTTGACATAAGTTTGTATAGATGTGTAAAGTTTGTATAGATACCATCCATAGATATTAGCACTTCCTGATTTCCTGTCTCTTCCTCAATTACTTAAAACACATTTGTTTAACACTATATTCAGGTACTAGCAATATGATCAAAACCGCATTTCTAGGGGGTGGGAAGATGGCTCACTCAGCAGTTAAGAGCACTGACTGCTCTTCCAGAGGGAGGTTCAGTTTCTAATCCTCTCATGGGAGCTCACAACTACCTGTAACTCTAGTTCTTGGACCCCTCTTCTGGCCCCAGTGGGTACCAGGCATGCATGTAGTGTACAGACATCCACTCAAACAAAACACTCCTACACATAAATTACCCCCTACCTCGGAAAACCCATCATTTCTGTTGTGAGGAGATTTAAATCTAGTAGGAGATAGAGAGAAATGAAGAGAGGCTAAGGTCAATCTGAGATAAAATAGGTTATGACGTCAGAGAAAGAAGCCATGGACTGGTAATATGGCGTTTGTCTTCATGGTTCTATAGCTCTTTATACTTAGTTCAGTTCTTTGCTATTACTTATTTTGGAAATCATGCTCTTCAAATTTATACAAAGCTCTTGTATGTATGAGATTAAGAAGCTTCTAAACAAGTGTTGTAGAGTTCACTAATTTATTAGTGTTTCAATGACTGTTTAGCTATCAACACCATGAAACAAATCTGTGCCTAGTTTTATAAATGATATACTCATTTTTGTTTATTCAAAATAAAGATGCCATTGTAGAAAGTTCGTGTGGGGTTTAGAAGACTATGGGAATCAAGATCTTCTTTGTTCTCCTCTAAGCTTACCAGTCTCTGCTTGCAGTTAGCAAGTTAACCTTGCTGTTGTGACTGGGACTGTGGGATGAGACTGGAGGCCATGTTGGCTTTCAGATGCCATTGCTCCCCAAGCCCCAGAGGCTCGCTGGTGTGGCTTTCATGGTTACTGTAGACTACAGGTTCCAGATGACCATCGTTCCTATAAATCTACCACCTCTCAGCATACGTACTGATGGAAATCAGGGACTTGTCTACATTCTAAAGAGGTCTTTCTTCAGACTTGCCCTCGTCTGCTGCTAGAAGGGACATGAAAATTAAGTTACTTGATTACCAGCATTTTGTTATAGGAATCTGAAGATACAGCAGTGCTCTGGTTCTTATTCTTATCATTGTATGAGTTATATTTTACATTTGAACTTATAACATTAATAAAGTAGAAACAAAAAAATGGGGAAAGGATACTGGCTAATTGGTAATAGCTAATTCTTCTCTGACAATGTCATAAATTTACATCATGTAGTATCCGTTCTGATTCTTACAAGAAGAGCTAAAAATTTTTTTTTTTTATAAATTTAGTTTGAAGCAGTTCAGCACATATTTTATATTTGAGGCTAGTTATAGAATTGTTGCAGAAAGACAAAAATATACCCAGTGAAGAAGGATAGAGGAACAGTGGCTGTCCATGCACTGCTCTGTGATATCTTTTGTGTGAATCAGGTTCTGCCTGCTCTGGTCCTTTGCAAACCTCTTCTGTTTCCAAATGTTTGTGACTCTAGTGCTACTCAGGGAGAGCTGACAGCGGCTTAGCTTTATTTGTTTTTGCCTGCACACCAGAACTGGGAAAAGGGCAGGAAATTCAGATAAAATTCTCAGAATGCATTTGATGATGGAAGATTTGCAGAAAGGAAATGAAATAGAAAAACTTTACAAACTAAGATGAAATACTGATAAACTAGAACAGTAGATGCCCATCCAGTAGATTCGTTTTTTTTATTTTTCAGAATTCATTTGCATTTCAGAGCCACACAAAAGAGTGAGCTTGAAACATGAGAAAGTGGCAAGTTCTGATTGTTTTTCTCCTTGATATCACAAAATATATGAGTTTTATTATTTATTTAAATATTGGGCAAACCATATAGAATAGACAAAATGGTGGGTATATTACTAAAATAAAGCAAACCTAGCAACTAAATAAAAAAAGCACTTTGAAGCAAAACTCGGAATGTACGATGAACCACACCAAAATGTTCTGCGCTTGACCATTTGTTTCATTTGGCAAGGAAGACAAGGGGTAAATAGGTTTTTTTTACTGATAAGGAAATGGAATGGGAGAAAAGTTAAGTGGCTGCTTAAATATACAAACCCAGGAATAATTTAAACTAAATTAAAGCAAACCAGTTTTCAGCTGATTTATAGTTTAATAAGTCCTTCCCGTTTCCCTCCCTTTCTTTCCTTCTCTTCCATAGTCTCTAAGTTTTTATTGGTTTTCTGGTATATACAAGGCTCGATGAGTAACAGTCACCCTCACAGTTTTGTTATCATCAAGTGATTTTTCGATGGTAGGCAGAGTGGGGCTGTTATCTTTGTCTGGAGCTCTTCTCATTACATCCATCTTATGGCTGAGAAGACTGAAGTGGGAAGAGGTAAATTCACATAAGTACTGATCAATAGTTCTTAACGTATGTAAGCGTGACATAAATGATACTTCCTTCTCTACGGGGATCCCTCTAGAACATTCACATCGTGACATGTTGCATACTCCTGCACTGCCCTTTGTCACCAACTAGTGTCTATCAGGACAAAGCAGTGCTAGATCGTGAGCTACATAGGAACCAGCCTCACACTGTGATCATCCTGTATCTCCTATGATCATACCTGACGCTTATATACAGATATTACTTTACATAAATATCTGAAGAACCTAAAGCACTTTAAGGCAGAGCAGATAGCCACTGCTTTAGGTGTAGAATAAGGGGATTCTACTCTAGTTGCTGAACTGGGAGTTAATCATAGTGATTATTGGATTTATAATTTCAGCCTACAGACAGTGAAAATTCGTAAGACTTAGGTAGTCAAAAGATGCTGAAAGGTTTTTGAGGATTTTCCCACCATCCTTCAGAATGAAGTTTGCTTCACCCTTCCTTATCATAGCCGGCTCTTTCTGGTCCATGGCTGCTCTCTGGATTGTACTCAGAATCTGAGTCGCAGGTGGTAAAGACCAAAGCATCTGAAAGAGTTCAGTCCATCTTTCGGATAGCAGGGTTCAGAGGAGGTAGGTGGCCTTTGGTTAAGAGAACTGTGACTTTTTAGGACAGGAATCAAAACATACGGGACATTGTATATGAAGATTGTAGAATCCAGGGAAGAGAAGAGTGGTAACACTGAACTGGGGACAAGAGTAAATGGACATTGAGTAGCCAAGGATGCTGATACACTTGTGGGACATTTTAATAGGGGACAAACTTCTGAGTTATGGTTGTTATGTCTCCAGTTGGTGACAAACTATAGTTCAGCACTATACAAGATGTAAGAAAGCATTTGGGCCTCAGCTAACCTAATTATGGGCTAGGAACAAAGTGTAGTCTCTCTTCAAATTAGAAAAGAAGCCAGGGAGCTTCCTTGAAGTAGAAGACAAAACTGAAGCTGGTAAGGAGTGGAATAAACTACCTCCTAAGTACAATGCATCCTTCATTCATGAGCAGGGCGGCGAGGGGTGAGGGGGGTTTGGGGAGAGTGGGATGTGGTGGCTAACAGGAGGGCGTGGCTGAGGAGAGGGATGCTCTACAGCTCTAATAGCCGTCAGTCCTAACAGTCATGTGAGTACCTCTGCGATCCAAAGGTAGAGAAACCACCACATGCTCATCCCTTGGTTCATAGCTGTGCAAGACTTATTACTTCAGAGAACTTGTTTGTTTTTCTTAAAATTGCCTCTGCAGGGTCAGCAGGATATAGAGTTACACCTAGCAATGAGCTAGCATGTACCAGGCCATTGTTCAGTCCCTAACATGACTCTTCTTCTCCCACCTAAAACCCACTGCATAGGGAAAACCTTCATTGGTTTTGTTGTTCTCCTGTTGTTATTCAATCTCCCTCACCTCTGCTTCCAGCAGGGATTAAATCCAAGAAGTTGAGTATTCTGGGCTAGTGCTCTACCACTGGACCATATTCCCTATCCTAAGACTATACTGTTGCTGCTTGGTGAAATCTAATTTTTCCCCCTAAGGGATAGAGTTTTTTCCATATTTAAATATCCAATAGTTATAATGTGAATGCTTTTGATGGATTTTTTAAAAATCAAAACAGTAACTAGAGATCCCAAAAGTTTTACAAAGATCAGTCATACCCTATTCTCTGAGATGCAGTCATTTATTCATCTAACATATAGTTTTAACGAATATTTCCAACATTGATTAAGCATCCACTGTTCAAGAGTTTGAAGACTAAATATGTTCCTGGCCCTCCCTGTTTGTGCAAAGGCAGGTAGCTGACTCTTTCAGCGTCTTGTTATTGCCTGAGCTCTGAAATTAATTCATTACAACAACACCTTTCTTCAGTACTTTTTAAACCACATGGAAGTAGGACAGTAATTATGATAAGAACAATATTATGATGAAGACAATAGAAATACTGTAAATTTTAATTCTTTGATAATTTCACACAATGCATTTTGATCACGTTTAACCCCCATTTCTCCCCTAATTCCTACCAGAGCCACATCCCCTACCTTAGTCCCCTCAACTTCTTGTTCTCTCTTTCTTTCAAAAAATCCACCAAGCCCAACTTGTACTGCATAAATCCTCCTGGATGTGGGGCCACCTGCTTGAGCATGCTCAGTCTGGGGGGGGCATACCCTTAAAGAAAAGTGATTTGTTTTTCTCCCCCGGAAGCCATCGCCTGTCAATAGCTTTTCAGCTAGATGTGAGCCTTGCTGGAGTAGGGTCTGATCTTGTACAGATGCTGTGTTGCCTCCACAGCTGCTGTGAGCTCCTGAGTGCAGTGTTCCTGTCATCTCTAGACGATGACATTTTTCTTCAGCCTTCCCTGACTGCTGGCTCTTCCGATCTTTCTGCCCTTCTCTCCAGCAACTGTCCCTGAACCTCAGAAAGGTGGGGATATGGATGTCCCATTTGTACTGTGTTGTGGTCTCCAGGACCCATCTGACCAACAACTTGGGTAGAGGCATCCCATATCTAGCACTAGGCCTGATATTTAGCATCCTATAGTTCCTGGGAGTAGCATTATTCTCTGTGTAGAGTAACTCCAGTTAAACTCTTTTATATGAATCAATAAACAGTATCTTCATAGAAGAGAAACTCCTAAGTAATGATCAACTAAATCAAACACTTAAAAAAAACCACTTTTAGATTGGAATCACACTTTTATTCTCTTAAAAATTGCAAGCTTGTCTCACTCATCTCTGGGTGGTTTTGGGTTCTGGCTTTGTCAATGAGACTTTTCCAGGCATGAAGCCTTGAGGTCACACAACTACACTTAGCTCATTTTTCACTGAGGTTAGAGGCTAGTCTCCATCTCGGCTCAGGGCACATTGGTGCTAGAGGCAGCTTATGCCTTCCTCCTCAGTATACCCCATTGGTGGAGGGGGAGACAGCAAGCAACAAGGGGGTGGGGTGAGCATCCACTGAGCAGGTATCCACGTACCAGACTCTTGTCTTATGTATCTTATCCCCTCCGAGCCTATCAACATATTTGTGGCATGGCTTATCACTTCTTTTCCTTTAAACTTCTCTCTCTGTGTGTGTGTGTGTGTGTGTGTGTGTGTGTGTGTGTGTGTGTGT
>JADRCC010331627.1:0-11150 GCA_019843855.1 Hylomyscus alleni | reverse complement strand
CCCCCCCACCCCCATCCAGCCACTCCAACACTAAGGACTCAGACAGAGCTCAGGATGGAGGTGGGCCACATGGAGAGCCCAGGAGAAAAACAACAAGACAAAGTTTCCTGCCAGATTCTAGTATGGGCTGGGCTCCGGAATTATCAAAGGCAACCAAACTGACAGAGAAGGACGGACGGCATGGGTGTGACATGAACTGAAGATGATGGTTAGTTTTGTGTCTGAGGCCTTAAGGGATTCTTTTTCTTGTGATATCACTGAAATGTGCCCCACTGCAGTGTGACAGTAGCCTTGGGGCCACTTGATTTCTGAGATAGAACCCAGGAGACAGGGAAAACAGCCCGTTCTGGGCTTTATGAAAGGGGACATCTGGTACTCACAGGGGCCATGTAGCACAGACTATCCAGTGAGCCTGTTTTATCCCCTCAAAAAGCAGGACAAACTGCAGTAAGGAGTGTTTCGATGCTGCAGCATGCACAGCCACCCTCCCAGTGTGCACAGGTGTCCTTCTAGCACAGGCTTCCAGGTGAGGTCACCTCGGGCTTCCGCTTCCTCTGTGTACTCTCCATCTGAGTCTCTGGTGTGACTCAGACAGTGGAAGGACCTCTGGGCCTAGGAAACTCTAACCCAGAATCCCTAGAGGGACAGAGCCAGAGTCTGACAGTTGAAGGAGCATCTGTTTGTGCTGCTAGCTGCTTGCCCAGAGGTGTGGAAACACACCTGGTGCTATGTGGGGACAGAACAGTCCAGGCTACAAGTAGCCCTACATGTGGCCAAGCTTGGGCTGGCATTCCTCCAGCCAGGGCTTTCTCAGTGGCCACTCTTCACTGATTTTCCCCTGACTCGGTACGTCCTCTATGAAGAAGTGAGCTGGGTGGCCTGAAGTGGATCTCCAGGGTGGATGAGGGGCAAGGTGAGGGGGATTATTGGAAATGAGAATAGATCCGTCTTTCTAAGACAGATCCTGGGTGTGTCCTGTTCTCTGGTCTCTCACTTATGAAGTGGGGGATTGTGTCCCGGCTGGGGTGCCAACTGCCCCTTGGATAGACCCTGTGCCTCCCAGCTTCCCACTGTGGCAGCTGTGAAGAACAACCAGCCCCCTTCCCTCCCACGAACGTAACTTACTTTCTGAGTCTTTGCTGCTGTTCTTGAGTAGCTGGAGGGCCAGATGGACCTGCTCAGGGGCTTCTGTGTTCTTGAGCGGCACCGGGGTGGTGGGTTCTAGGAGAAGCTAAGGGTGACCACATGGCCCTTGCTTCATGCCCTGGTCCACCCATTGATCTCACACAATGGCAATAATCACTGTGGCCCCAGCTGTCCCCAGCTGTCCCCAGCTGTCCCCTGTGGAGACTGGGCCTCATTTTCCCTGCCCTGCTGAAAGCCGGCTTTTCTACTTTCCTGAAGCTGCTTCCTAAGCGGCCTCTCTCCTTCCCAGAGCCAGGTTCTCCTTTCCTTTTCCCTCAGCCATGCTCTCTGAGGAGCGGAACCCTGGGCTTCTCTTCCTTATCAGCATCTTCAGCCATCCTTACAGAACTTATCTCTGCCCCTAGGCATTTTCTCTTTCATCTGCAAGTCTGGTGATCCCTACCTTGGAACTTCTTATCTCAGCCTGCACCCCCCTCCCTGTGCCCCTCCCCCCACCCCCGCAGGCATCCTTCTAGACTTAGTGTCCTCTCTCTTGTCACTGCCTGTCCACTCCCTTACTCATGCCCTCTGCTCTCTGCCCTTGAGCATTCAGTCACCATAGCTGGGGAATCCCGTGAGGTTAGAGGGTCCTGGCCTCTCCCAGGCAGACTCAGGGACTGGTAGGAGCCTTTCCTGCTACCCTAAGAAGCCTAAAACCTCACACACGGCCAGGACTGAGGTTGCTACCAGAGCCAGGACTGACTGGCTGATCTTTAAACCCAGATTTTAAAGATCTCAACATATTTTATGCCAGGGACAAGGGTAGTGAGGCCACTAGGGTTGCTACCAGGTTGGTGCCAGGAAGTTTGCAATACGCACGTGATCTCACAGTTACTGCTCTGCTGGGCAAGCCACCAAACCTGGCACTCACTCTTCCTCTTCCATCTACAAGCTCTGAGAACCTGCAACAGGACAGGAGGGTCATGGGTTGAGTGCAGACTAGGGACCCAGGGCTGGCGCTAGGGTGTGTACCTGGGCGGCTGAGTTGGTGTTTCAGGGACACTGTGGTCATTGAGCAGGCGCAGCTCTGGCAGGCGCACAGGGGCTGGTCTATTTCTGAGCATCCGTGAGTGGTGTCCTCCCTGGTGCCAACGTCTCTCGGTGCCATCCCTGGGGGCTGCCAAAAAAGGAGAAAGGGGAGTAGCCACAAATTAGGTTGCCTAGTGTTTCTGTCTCTGCCTCCACTGCAGAAGTGGCAGTTCACACTTAGCCCTGCCCTGCTTAGGCACGGGCAGAGAGGGGTACACATTGCCTAAGAAGCCTGTGCCACCTATTTTACCTTTCTAAGCAGAGGCTATGCATTTATGCTGCAACAGGCAACACTGGCCTGAAAGGCCAGCTCCCCGCCACTCCCCAGCAAAGTCCTGATTTGCTAAGTGGAGGCTAGACTGTGGGTCACAGCCCTGTGGATCGACACTTCCTGATGACAGCTTTCCTACAGCCAGGCCCTTACCACCCCTCAAACCAGGTGACTTCCTTCCTTCTCTATCTGCCTCATCCTGACTCTGACAGGCTCCTAGGGAGACCTCACCTGTCTTTGCCTGGCAGATATGCCTGGAGCTCAGCTGGTAGAATGGCAGGGGGATCTGAGAATTAGCACAGCATACAAGCACCGCCTTCACTGTCATGTCCACAAAGCAGCCTCATGGGCTGGGAGGAGAGGAGGAGGGGCCCAGGGAGGCCGGGAGTGGAGCCCCATTCTCTCGGAACATACTGGCCCTACTCGGAGAACCTGCTGTCTTGTCTGTTCGTGTGCACCTCTGCTTGTCTTCTCACTGAGTTCTGCTCCCTGCACTCCTCAAACTCTTTTCACATGGCACCTCATGTAAGGTTTGAGAATAAAGGGCATGCAGGATACTTTTGGGTTCCAGTAGAGTACCCTGTCACCCTTGGGAATAGACTGAGGTTGTTAATGTGGCCACCTGAATGTCTACACCCAGCCTTTTCTTTTGTGCTTCTCTGTCCAGGTGTTTCTTCCTGCTCTTCCCAGCCACTTGTAGACTCTTGCCTCTCTCTCTCTGGTGCTCATGTCCTCATGGGTGAGGCCTAGGCCTCTGTATTGCTGCCTACTTGGTAGCTCTTTCATGGAGATGTCCTGCAATTGCCTCTAAGTCTGCTGGGATTGGACTGTAAAACAGAGTAAGACGAGGCTCATGCCTCATGTCCTTCCTTACCCTTATGCCTAGGTCTCTGTTCCCAAGAATGGCCCATGCAGGTTGTCTATGCTGCCTCTTCTGAGCAGCAAACAGTCCAAATGTTTGGTATGAACAACTCCCCAGGCCCCTCCTGTCATGGAACTCACAGGTGATGATGTAGAGGTGCGCGGGCTCACTGTGCAGCTGGCCCTGCTCCGTGCTCTGCACAGCTGTAACTGAGAGCTGGTACCGCCGACCTGGCATCAGATCACGAACCGTATAGGACACCAACTTCCCATTGGGGATGTAGCGGCTCTTGGTACTCTGACTGGTGGTCACATTGATGACGTAAGCCTCCAGTGAGATACCTGGAGCAGGGTTGTCCCAGACCATATGGGCAGAGGTAGCTGTGACTCGAGAGGCAGTCAGGTTTGCTGGAGGCAAAGGTCCTGGATGAGGAATGGACAGAAGGAGGGGGTGAGAGGTCAAAGGGCATCTGGTGAAACATCACCTAAGGTCTGCAAGGGATCTGGAGCTGCATCTGAAGTCAGCCTTGGTTACTGCCGACACTGTCATCCTGTCATCTTGGGGGTGTCACAGGGATCCTGTATGCAGAAGCTAGGTCATGCCTCTAGCATGCCTCCCTAAGTATCTGAGGGCCACAGATGGGCAGTCCTGAGTCCAGGAGGCACAGAGTTGTACCTACTAGTCATCCTTGCTTTGTAAATCCCCTTTGTTCTCATACTCCTTTCTCACAATTCAGACAACAGAAAGGGCACATGGACCAGTAATACCAAGAAATGTAGCCTGTGTGGGCTGGTCACATGACCCCAAAGCCCTGAGTGACATCATCCCAGCTTGCTCCTTGAACTCTGATGTGTTTATTCCTTGGGCGACATACTGAGGAACATCTTGCTGTATTCAGATGCTGGGGCAGTTTTGAACAATGTCTCTGGCAGAAGGCTTCTTTCACTCTGCCCATCCAAGTGAAGAGATCTCAAGGAGGTCGAGGTCTGAGTTTACAGCGTAAGGACACTTGGGCAGGATAGGATGCCCAGGAAGGAAGAAGCTCTGGGTCTAGAGGGAACCATAGGTGAGAGAGTACTGAAGGCAGAAACTGCCTGTCTGCTTACGGGTCCACACGTTCAGCGGAGCTGAAGCCAGGCTCTCAGTAGGATATTCAGCTCCTCCAGGCCCACTGAGGGTGGTTAGCGTCACACTGTATCTTCTCCCTGGCAGCAGGTCCCTGTCAGAGCAGACGAGGAGAGGAGCATCTAGGGGTTGGCTCTAAATGGCCAGGAGTCCTCTTTTGCTGCTAGTGGTCCTGGCTGCCTCTGTGAGGGGCAGATCAGGTCCCAGCCCCACCCAGGTGATGGATGGCAGGTACACAAAGAACACTCTGGGCCCCTTATTCCTCTTACCCAAATGTGAGGCGGTCCACACTCCTGTCCACCTCCGTGGACTGGACCGCAGAGGCCTCGGGGTAGAGGACGGACACTCGGACCCTGCTGACGGTGGCATGCTGGATCCTGTGAAGAGCCCACTGCACTGAGATGGCAGTGGCTGAAATGTTGGTGGCCTCAAAGTCTTCAATAGGGCGGGGTCCTGCGGGGCAGTAAGCTGCTCAGCTGATGCTCCTCCCCGCCCAGCCCAGTGCCTGCTGCTTTCTTCCCAAGCCTTTCTCTGATCCACCCTTCTGGTTATTGTGCCCTCCCCTGTAGGAAAGGCAGCGCCCACACAGAGCTGTCTGCTGAACGGTGGGTAGGGAACAGGGTCCTCTGCTGGGCAGCGGTGGTCTGCCACCTTCAGAAACTCACGGGTGCGGGTGAGCAGTGCTGCAGGCCTGCTGATGTCGTTTTTGTTGTTCGTGTTTCTCTTGACTGAGAAAACGGAGATGTTGTAGGCACGACCGGCTGCTAGGGCCCGAAGCTGGTGAGAGGAGCGGCTCCGGTCCACGAAGTCAGTGCGCCGGGAAGATCCGTCCGAGGAGGCGTAGGTGACCGCATAGCCGTCCAGTACCTGCCTGGCCGTGGAGCCCTCAGGTGGGCTCCAGGAGATGGAGACCCCACTCTCCTCCACCCTTTCTACCCTGAGGGCTGTTGGTGGGAGGAGCTCTTCAGTGTTGCACCAAACACAAAGGAGTTTGAGGAGTTAGCCTTTAAGCATGAAAGAGTAGCTCCCAGCCAAGTCACCTAGATTGGCCCCGGGGGCCTGGTCACCAGCTCTTTCCTAGGGAGCCTTCTCACTTGGGCTGCCAAGGCCCTTTGGAGGTTTGCATCTCTACATATGTGGCTGTTGGCTCCCCCCTCCCTGTTCCGAAGGGGACCTAGGTCAGCAGCTGTCTGCCCATCTTTCCCCGGTTGGCCCCTGGCCTACCTTCAGGCCCCCTTGCTCCTCCATCCTCCTTCCCGGAGCTCCTGGCCCTCACCTTTGGTGCAGTCCTTGCCTGTGTAGCCCACTTTGCAGGTACAGCTGTGGGACCCGTTGCTGGCCAAGCAGTAGCCGCGGCCCCCACAGGGGCTAGAGAAGCAGGGGTCACTCACTGAGGGGGAAATAACATTGAAGGTGGAGTTGGGGTTTTCTTGTACCCTGGCTTCTTGTTGGCATAGGTGGCATGGGTTAGGGAGGGGTAGGGTAGTGTCATGGCATCTGCTATCTTTCTGCCTTTCAAGCTAAGTGCTGTCTGCCAGGCACTGTATGGCCAAAACAAGCTTGGCTCTAGGTTGGTGTTCCAACCTAGAGAGACCAGAGAGACCGTTGTAGAGAGAGACTAGAACACTGATGGGGAGTACTCTGGTGTTGGGCGTGATGGGCAAGGGTAAACTGCTGTGGGTGCCTGTGTCCTGAAAGGCCTGGCTAAGGGACCTATCGTGTGCTTATAGGGAAAAGGGTTTTCCATGAAAAGGACAGTGAGTGTGGGGCTCTGGGGGTGCAAGCCCAGCCTGTCCAGGGACTACAGAGCCAGTTAAGGTGGGTGTGAGGCTTTGGACTGAGCATGTGTTCCTGGAAGTGGAAGTAGAGGAAGACGAAGGCAGCAAATGGGGTACCAAGGAGACCAGATAGCCAAGGAAGGCCTCTGGGACATCCTACCTGTCTCACAGTTGTAGCCAAAGAAGCCCTCTGGACAAACACACAGGTAGGCCCCACCACCGTCCTCACAGCGGCCTCCGTGCTGGCAGGGGCTGGAGGCACAGGCATCCACCTCTGGAGAACACCCAAAGGGTTGGCCCGAGCTGCAGGGAGGGACTCTGGGGGAGGGAGGAGAGGACAGCGGGAAGAAGGGATAGGGGGAGGCAAGGAGCAATGGCCAGGAGAGGGGTATGGCGCACCTGTGGGTAGGAGGGGCTCTCAGGGACCCCCCCACCCAGTTTCCTTCCTCCCTCCAGGTCACCACAGCCTTGGGGGTTTCTCTCTCTGGGTGGCTTGTCCAGCAAGAGGATGGCTCCTGCTTCCCCTCTGATCTCCCAGCAGCCCAGGTTCTGTGGAACCCACCTGAAAGAACCCTACCTGTTTCACAGTGGATTCCAACAAAACCTTCAGGGCACTGGCAGATGAAAGCCCCGGGGAGGTCCCTGCAGGAGCCTCCATTTCTGCAGGGCTGTGCTTGGCACTCGTCTGTCTCTGCACAGACAGGATGGCACTGACTCATATGAGAATGTCCTGCCTGTCCCCCAGGATTCTATTTACTCCCTGATGATCAGCAAGGCCCTGGGCCTCCGTGCCTGGGCGCTCTACTCTGGACCACAGCCTTTCTTCTGTCACAGCTACTTGCTCCTCCATGGTTGGTTTGGTGCCCATTTCCAACACCTACCATCCTCGTTGCTGCTTCTGTGCGTGCTCCATGCTCCCTAACATCACAACTGGAAGCAGCTCCTAAGCTTTGCTCTTCCAGAAGCCAGGGTCTCCATTTCGGGGCTTTGAGCCCCACGAGGGCACAAGGGATGCAGATCTCACACTGCCATATATTGGTCAGGCCTCTGCTCCCTCCAGTAATAGCAGCACCAGGTGGCAAGGGCTGCAACCTGCCCATCTTCTCTGCCCCACCCCCAGGCCTGCCTCTGGTGCAAGGCCAGTGAATTTCAGATGAGCTCTCAGTCTTCAAGGCAAGAGGGGCAGAGAGCTTTTAAAATCTACCCTGGCCAGCAGAATGGCCCTAAGAGAGCACGCAGTGAGTGTGATGGTTATTTAGACAGAGTCTGTCTACGGGGAGGATGGTGTGACAAAGTGGCCATGGCTGGGGAACCCCAATGCCCTCAGCAGACCTCTTACCGAGCTCACAGTGGACTCCTTCATACCCCGGGCTGCAGAGGCACAGGTAACCAGCAACCAGGTCCTGGCAGGAGCCTCCATGCAGGCATGGCTGAGACCGGCACTCATCTACTTCTAAGAACGGACCCCAAGAACAAAACAAGATGGCCGTTAATCTAGATGAAAATGGATAGGAAGTAGCCCCACTGCTCTGGGCAAGTTTACAATACGCCTCGATACGCAGAGAAGCCGAACCAGGGTTATCCTTGGAGATCTCATGCCTGCTCTGGTCTGTGAAATGACTAGGTTGCTCCTGAACCTGTCAAGGGCTTCATCCCCACAGCCTGTGAGGTTTGGAAGGATCCTACTATTTCTGTATATGGCCCACATGTGAAACCAGCAGGGTTGGGGGACTGACTGTCTGTAGGTTCACCATATGCTGCTTTTCCTGGAAGTTGTGCTCCTCAATTTGAATGTTCACTTTGAGAAAAGTCTAATTTTACACTTAAGAAGTAAATGAATGGTGGGGACTGGAGAGGCAGTTAAGGGCATTTTACTATCCTCGCAGAGGACTCAGGTTGGAGTCCCAGCATTCATGTGGTGGCTCTGTAACGCCAGTTTCAGAGGCTCTAATGCCCACTTTTCTTCTCAGGCCCCTACATGGTGTACATACATAAATGTAGGCAAAACACTCATATACACAAAATAAAAATAGAAATCTAAACAATTATTTTTAAAAAGAATTAAGTAGACTGGCCATGTTGGGACCAGAAGTCAGAGCGGTATTTACCCATCATCTTTCGGGCCCCTCCCTTCCCCCATTCAACACCATACTGTGTCTGTCATTTCTTTCTCTCTTTAAAATTATTTTTTGAGACAGGATTTCACTATGTAGCCATAACTCTTTTGTAGACTAGGCTGGCCTTGAACTCATGGAGATCCTCCTGCCCACCCCCACCCCCTGGAGTGTTGAGATTAAAGACGTGTGCCACACCTAGCCCTAAAATTAGTTGTTACAATTTGATGAGTTGCCTAAACAAGACACGATTTTCGTTGCTTCTGAACTTTGCCAACAGAGAGCCATGAAAAGCGTTCCTCCTCACCCTACACGTCATGGGTAGGAGATGCCCACATGTCCGTGGGGCTCCATGGCTCGCTGCCTGATGCTCTTTAATGCTCCATGGTTGCTGTCATCGTATTTGATCCATTCTCATTTGTGAGCACTTGTGTTGGCTCCAGATTTTTTGTGTGTGCATGTAACTACAAAAGCTGCTGTTGTGGGGTTTCTCTACATGTCCTGCCGTTGATAGGTGAGTTTCTTAAGTTTACTGGGAAATGGCATGGTTCAGACATAGGCTGCACTGGCGGTCACCTGAACAAGCACATTGCCAAATCATTTCCACGTGCTTCTGGCAACTTATGCAGAGTCCCTCTAGTAACTGACAAGACATTTTGTTGTCCACGTTCTCACCGATAGACTTCCAGACTTCCAGTAGATGCAGATAACTGTTGGATATGCGCATTTTCCTGATTACTGGGAAGTGAAATACCCATTTTCATGTTCATTGGCCTCATAGCTCTTCTTCCATAAGGTGTGTATGTATCTGTTTTGCCTATTTCTCTATTGGGCTTATTCTTTTCATTCCCATTCATTGGTGTTCTCCAAGTAGTCTTGATGTTAGTGCTCTCTCTCTCTCCCTCTTTCTCTCTCTCTCTTTTTACTGATCTATATTCACACATATGCATTTTCTCATGTTCTAGCTTTTATTTAATTTTTCCAAAGGTTAAGTTTTAAGTCCCTAATTTTTATATACCCAAATTTGTCCATTTATTTCTTTGATAATTTTGTGTGTGTGTGTGTGTGTGTGTGTGTGGCCCAAGGGATCTTTCTGTATTTGAGTAAAAAAGATGTATACCTATATTTCCCCCACAAAAATAACTTTTAAGTCTCTGGTCCACTAGGAATCAGTCACTGTGTGTGCTGACTGAAAACAAATGTCCTGTTTTTCAAATGCATACCCGTGTGGTTCCATCTGCCAGGAGTGTTTCCCCTATGTGTTCTTTGCAGTTTTTAGTTAGTGTTTACATAGAATTCTTCTCACGCACACAGAAGCTACGGATCCAATGCTGTTGTGCACAGCACCATTCTACAGCCTTTTCCAAATGTTCCCAGTGAGACTGTGGGATCTGAGTCGCATGGATCACCTCATGTCCTGTAATCTCGTTCATCCATGGGTGATGCCAGTGGCTTCCCTTGCAGGACATGCTCAGGGTCTTCTGTGCACACGGTTGACATCTGCGCTCCTCCCTCCCTTCCTGATGGCTCTGCCTTCTGTTGCAGGGTCTCACCTTAGCAGTGTCCAGGACATCCTGGGCAACGTGGGAAAGCAGTGGCTGAGTAGCATTTCCCAGTAGTGGACAGTCTTTGTCAGTATGGTTTGCTAGCTGTAGGTTTTTCATAGATTCTCTTAATCTGGTTGAAGAAAAATATCTTCTGTTTTTAGTTGATGAAGAGCTACTTTATAGTAGTTAAATTCTGCTAAGTGATTTTTCCCCCCCTGTGGCAAACAAGAATCACATTTTCTCCCATTTCCTAATATTGTGGATACAGATTCATCTTCAGATGTTTTGTCAACCTATGCTCCTGAAATAAGTCCCACTTGCTTGTGACAACATTATTCTTTTACATAATACCAGCTTTGATTTAGTAATAGTTTCCAAACATTTTAAATCTATGTCTTCAGGAATATTAGCCTATAATCTCAAATTTTATAATTTCTATCTAGTTTGGAATTGAGGGAATACTATTCTCATCAAATAGTCTCTGCCATTTGAAATTACCTTTTCATAACTTGTAGTTCACTTAAAGTAACATTTTTTCCTCTGGCTTGCAGCTTGTGAAATTTTGTTACACTGTGAAGTAAAATGCCCACCTTCCTCCCTATTGTGCC
Organism: Hylomyscus alleni; assembly: GCA_019843855.1. Taxonomy (NCBI): domain Eukaryota; kingdom Metazoa; phylum Chordata; class Mammalia; order Rodentia; family Muridae; genus Hylomyscus; species Hylomyscus alleni. Next base: position 631 of record JADRCC010331627.1, on the reverse strand, counting down.
CATCCTGTTGGAAATTTAATCTAGCCTATTCTGACAATTATCCAAACGTTGCATTTTTTTGGTTCAGAATCTCTTATTTTGTCATTTAAATTTCTTTATTATCTCATTCTCTTAGCTTTTTTAAAAAAATATTTTTTTATAGTGGCATTTTAAAAATCCTTGCTGGGCCAGGCGTGGTGGCTCACGCCTTTAATCCCAGCACTTGGGAGGCAGAGGCGAGGCGGATTTCTGAGTTCGAGGCCAGCCTGGTCTACAGAGTGAGCTCCAGGGCTCCAGGACAGCCAGAGCTATACAGAGAAACCCTGTCTCAGAAAAAAAAAAAGTTAAAAATCTTTGCTTGTGATTTCCAATATCTGGGACATCTGTAATTCTGTTTCAATAGTTTAATTTCCAATATCTGGGACATCTGTAATTCTGTTTCAATAGTAAATTCTTGTTCCCTAGTCATAGTGTAAGCAAACACAGTACAGACCAAAGTGGAACATTTCTTCTCCAGGATAAGCAAGCTCTGGCTGAGCCACCTGTCCCTGATGTCACTGAGCCAGGCACTGTTGACATCAGATTTGGATTTGGCAATTAGTTTTAAGTTCTTGAGGGCTGGAGCAGGTCTCTCCTGCTGGACATGGGGGGG
>JADRCC010331587.1:0-21362 GCA_019843855.1 Hylomyscus alleni | reverse complement strand
CTGTCTGTGGCTTCATGTTTTCCAAATCAAATTATCCCTTTCTCTTTCCTGGCTCGGTCATTATGGAATGATCTTTCTCATCATTATCAGCATTAATGCTTTGCCATAATTATACACATAATTGGATCATTTGCTCACTTGCATAGATAATTGCATCAATTTGCTGCCAGCTTTGCCAGCTACTAAGTAATGTACTCAATTGCCATATGAGAGTATGAGTAAATAATTGGAGTTTATTTACTCTATATGATGGATTGCTTCAAAGTTCACAGCTTAGGTGTAACTACAAATTGGGAGTTGTTCATTAAATGGATACTACTCCTTTTTAATTTATGAATGAGTTGTGTCCATAGTATCTTGAAACTCCTGTTATGTTTATAGTGGCCTTACTCACTCATTAGTACCCAGAAGAGGTGCTCATTACTTAGATAAAATGAAATGCTAATTAGACCAAGTGAAATCTTTGGATCTTAGTCATAAACTGTACCTCTATCTTAGCAGTTCCTGTTTCTGGTCCCCAATAGAATCATGCCACAGCTATTACTAGAAGATGTTGGCAAATGAAGCAGATGAATTAATTAGAGAGATCCCTCAAGCACAGATGGTGGGAAAGGCTGATGTGACACGATGACAAAAATTCTGGAAGCAGGTGGTATGCCAAAACCTAAGTGAGTAAGGAGGTTGTCAGATCAGCAGAAACTGATAAATTGTGCTGGGGTTATTTCTTAGGTTAGAGGATGAGAATTTGGTCTGAGAAGAAAACAGGCCAATTTAGAATTATCAGAATTAAGACATGGATGGATAGGCTGGAGAGAGGGCTCAGAGGCCAAGAGACTTCCTGCTCTTGCAAAAGATGAAAGTTTGGTTCTCTGCACCCAAATAGCTCCTCACAACTGTCTGCAACTCGACTGTAATCTCAGAGACTCTACATCCTCTTCTGGCCTTCAGGGGCTCCTGCACACACATGAAACATATGCACAGAGAAATAACACATAATTTTTAAAATATAAGTCAAATACTATGAGGAATTACATTCAGCATTTTACAAGTCAAGGTCTTAGTTAGGAAATTGTCTACTAGGCTTATTATGGCTCCAGAAAACTATGTAGGTTTTCTTTTGCTAATTTTAACTGCAATGACTTCATGTTGGTTGTTTGATAACAGTTGTGGTGTGAATATCTGTACCATGAGAATGAGTAAATATTATGCATCACACTTTTATTTCTGGAGAGCTAGTTTGCAAACATACCATTGGTAATAAGCATAAAGCATCAACAGGTGACTTTATTGAATGTTTCCTTATATTAGACACTTGGAATACTTCTTTTAGGATCATAAAAGGCACTTTTGAGAAAGTGGAGAAACTGAGGCCAGAAATGTTTCATAAGAGCTCTCCATGTGACAGATGATTGATATCTAGAATCCACAAGGAATTAGAAAACTTTAGAAGAAGTTCAACAATGCAATCAATAAATGGATTGGTGAAATTGACAGTTCACAAGAGAGATACAAATGGTTGGAAAACATGAAAAAGCATCCAACATCCTTAACCTTAAGAGAAATGCAAATTAAAACTATGCTGGGGGGGGTATCTATATCTCTGTCGGAGTCAGCTGCTGGGTGGAGCCTCTCAGAGGACAACATGATCCTGTCTGCAAGCATAACAGAGTATCATTAATAGTGCCAGAGATTGGTGCTTTGCTTGCCTATGGGATTGGTCTCAAGTTGGGCTGGTTATTGGTTGGCCTTTCCTTTATTCTTTGCACCATCTTCTGTGCCTCCATTTCTTGTAGCTGAAAGTTTTGTGAGTGAATTGGTGGCTCTATCTGAAGAGGATGTAAGAAGTGCCTCTTCAGGTTCCATATCTCCAATGTTGTGAATCACAGCTAAGGTCACCCCCATTGATTCTTAGGTACCTCCATCTTAGAGAACCTGACCCAAGGTCGAACTCAAGTAAACTAACAGGCCAGTAATTAGCACCAGTTTCCAGGCTATACCCCAACAAAACCTGTATGTAGCACCAGTTTTCAGGTTATTTTTCAACAAATCTGCATTCCTAGGTTAAAAGCCTGTCCCTGACAGTTCTCAGTACCAGCCAGTTATGTTAAAGGTCATAATGGGTGCCCAATCAGATATGTACCAGGCTAGATATCCTTTTTTTGCCTCTATAAATGCTTGCTCAAAACTAGGTTCAGGGCTCTACCTTCCTGTTGTGTCAGGGTTGGTGGGGAGCACAAGTTCAAGCTTGAATAAAAAGACCCTAATGTGATTGCATCAGAATCAGCTCCTTGGTGGTCTTTTGAGGTTCACAGACATTTCCTGGCACAACAATCCCAGGTCTCTTTCTCATCCTGGAGATACCCCCACATCCTTACCCTTACCAGTTGAAGATTTCCATTCATTTTCATGACCATCTGGGCATATCTTCTGTCTTACTCCATATTTGTTTCTAAACACCCCCATCTCCCTCCCCGTCCCTCTCCAAGTTCCCTCTCTCCATCTGCCTCTTATGACTATTTTATTCCCCCTTCTACATGAGATTCAAACATCCTAACTTACGCCTTCCTTCTGTTTTAGCTTCTTTGGGGTATCTTGTATTTTATGGCTAATATCCACTTATAAGTGAGCACATACCATACATGTCCTTTGGGGAATGGATTACCTCATCATTCAGTATGATATTCTCAGGTTCCATCCATTTGCTTACAATATTCATGCTGTCTTTGTTTTTACAGATACCCACAGCCAAACAGTGGATGGAGCTTGGGAACTCTTGTAGAAGAATAGGAGGAAGGGTTGCAAACCCGAAAGAGGATAGGAACTCTACAGGAAGACCAGAAATTTCAACTAACCTGGACCCATGGGACTCTCAGAGTCTGAACCACCAGCCAAGGAACATGCACAGGCTGAACATAGGCCTCTCCACACAGATGTGGCAGATATGCAGCTTGATCTTCATGTGGGTCCCAAACAGCTGGAGTTGGGGCTATACAAAAAGCTGTTTCCTGTATGTGGGATAGGTTTTTCTGGCTGGGGTGCCTTATTTGGTTTCAATGGGAGAGGAAGTGCCTAACCTTGCAGAGACTTGAAGTGCCAGAGTGAGGGAATACCCATGGGGCCCCCACCAGCTCAAAGAAGAAGGGGGCAGGGGATGCAGGAGAATTGGGGAGGGATGACCAGAAGGAAGACAGTGAGTGGGATGTAAAGTGAATAAATAGATAAAACTAAAAAACTATGCCAAGATTTCATTTTACCATATTCTAAGTGGCAATTGTTAAGAAAATGACCAACCACAAATTATGGTGAAAATGTGGAGAAAACAAAATGAAGTAAACTAGTTCAGTCACTATGGAATTGAGTATGGACATTCTTGATCAAGCTAAAAATAGATCTATCATATGATCTAGCTTTACTATTTGTACATATTTACTCAAAGGACTCCACATTCACATGTCACAGTGAAATGTGCACATCAGTATCTATTGCAGCGCTATTTACAATAGCTATCTTATGGAAGCAATCTAGGTGTTTATCAACTAAGTCACATATAAGGAAAATGTGATGTGTATACATATAGGGATGTTTTTTGTCTGTATCTATAGAGAATAGTAGCATTTTGCTACTTGCAGGAATGTGGCTTAAACTACAGATAATCATATCAAGTAAAATTATACCAATTACAGAAGAAAATATATCTTATTTTCTTCATTTATAATTCCTAGATTTTAATGATATATAAAATAATTAATTCATATTTATGTAATATGAAAATAGGTGTGGCATTGTGTGGAAGAACAAAAGAGAATAATTCAAAGGCAATGGGAGAGAACAGGGAAGCTAAAAGGACATGGGTAAGAATATGCTCAACATAAAATATTTATCTGTATGAAAGCTTAAAATAATCAATTAAAAACAGAAAACCATAGAAAGATGTTCAGTTACTAAAATGGAGCCAGCTGATCAGATCATGGACCAGAATTAAGGAGATTCAAGAACAAGTTGCTCGAATACTAGAATAGACTGCTTTAATTTCTCTTAAGAACAAATTGTGTCCCAGGATTGAGCTTGTGAGATGAGTAAAGAATTGACCAAGGACCAAGATTAGTCACTATACTTGACAGAATTCAAGGCAGAATTATCATCTTCATGTCCTTACCTCTGTCTGAAACATTTCCTGACTTTCTCATGCTGTGCCAGCAGAGTAGTGTACAGCTTCCTCCATAGTCTAAGGGGTTGTTCTAAGTAACACCACTGAAGAACTTTTCTCAGCCTCTTGTTCTTGATTCCATGCTACCTCAACGTACAAAACATATGCACTTAAGAAAAACAATGCCTAAGAGCATACTCCTATTACCATATACTGCACTATAATTTTTTATAGGCAGAAAGGACATTCAAGATGGAAATATTTGGTTTTCTTGTGATACATAGATTTTAGAAAAGTGATTTATTACAGTCCAGACACATTACTGGCAGTGATATTGAATTCAATTTGTCTCAAATTTCTTTCTCAATGAGGCAGAATAAATAACCAACCCAAATGAAAATATATTAAGCTACATAAGTCCAAATATTCAAACATCTAATAAGCTCCAACAAATTATTAGAAGCTGGAAATGAGTGTTTTGGTATGACATGTCCTCAGATTAAGTAAACTTTACTTAAAACAACTTGCTTTGAAGCCTAATAATGATTTTGTTTCACTTTACCATGACAATTCACAGTAAGTAAACTGTGGGAAGATTTAACAGAATAATAATATCCTTTTTGTTACCTTAGACACAATGGGAAACCCAACCTTCTTATGAAATCATTATTGCTCTGCAGTTGGTGCATAATTTCATATAGATCTGAGGAAAAATAACAAAAACATTTTAAGCTGGTATAGTCTTTATGTATATAATAGGATTTTGTGTGTGTGTGTGTGTGTGTGTGTGTGTGTGTATGTGTGAGTGTGTGTGTGTATGTGTGTTGATTGATCATTTTGAATTCTGTAAAAGTCTTGGTGCTCTACAGAGTAATCAATTATGTGAATACAAGATAGGTTGTGGAACTTCAGGACTAAATGAATATAAGCCATATAGTATAAATTCTTCTAAGCCCCTATTTAACTGTTTATGTTTTTAGGACAATGGCTTAAAACTTTTTAAACACATAGATCAAGATTTCAACTCATATGCATATATATATGCATATATATATATATATATATATATATATTTATATGCTTGTGTGTGTTAGTAGAAGGAGAATTGTGATTTCATAATATGGACTGATGACTTCCTTTTTTGGTAGCTTATTGCTACATTATACCTACCTTACAAACTAGTCATTTTTAACAACAACCATTTATTATGGATTATGATTCAATGAGTTTTTTATGGTCTTGTCCATTCATTAATCTCTATTCATCTGTTTATTACATCTCTACCTTCTTTTGTGTCTTTATAGCTTGGATATGGTCATATGGTGATGACAGAAATTTAGCAGAACAAGCATATATAATAGCAAAGACCCTGCTTGTGTCACATTTTCTAGGATTAATTATGGAGTAGAATTTACATGCCCCAGCTCCAAATGAAGGGTAACATCTTTCAATGCAAAATTATGAGGATTCACAGATGTGCTTTCTTGCCCAAACATAATATCAGTGAAAATCGGCTTCTATTACATCTTTGGTACATATGATACAGGCTACTGATGCCTCAAGATATAAAGGCTTTTTTATTTCTAAAAAGAATACTACTTATGTGGGTATTAAAAGCAGAACCATAATATTTAGTACATTAAAAGATATCATACTCCTGTATTAAATGTTGCATTATATGTTGTTTATTCATGCTCCCAGTCAAAATTTATTTATTTTTTTAACCTACTGTATACCACTTGAGGAGAAACAGTAGTTGAGTAGAATATAACAGGAAAGGAATAGATGGGATGAATTGAATAGGCACCTCAATAATTCATGCATAGAAACCTATATCTTCATGATTTTATTGGTAGAGTCTTTGAGAAATAGGAAAGTGACACCATCATGAATGGGATTAGCTCCGGAAAAAGAAATATGGAAGACCTAATCTTGCTTTATGCTCGTTGCCAATAGGACCCTAGCTAGAAATGAGAAGACTGAAAACCAGGAACAGCTGTCTCCAGACATTGGATCTTCTTGAACTTTTAAATTGGGGTTCCTAGCCTCCAGAATCATAAAAGACAAATATTTATTGCTATATCCATGGCAATTCATTCTAGTAAGAGGAAGTGAATAGCATAATAGGAATGGCGTAGAACTAGAAAGACTGAAAGATTTGATGACTTTGGATCTGTAGGAAAAAAAATTAGGAGGAATGGAAGTAGCATCTTCAGATAAGTGCAAAGCAGATAAGTGTGGAGCAGTGATAACATACACATCAACCTAGACCATGAAACCTCAAAATACTATTACAACAAACACAACATGTAGAATTTACTGCTTCTTTTTTCTTTCATCCTACTACTTGACATCCCCAAATGTTTACCATAAACCAGATATGCACTCTCTGACCCCTGCATATCAAGCCCATTTGGACCTCAGAGACCTCATAATTTTTCACCTCCCTCCATGAATACCTTTCTTTAAAATATATGCATAGCCAGGTCTTTGTTGCTATTAGTTTCCAAAGCAGCCTTCCTTAACCCAATAAACCAATACAAGCCTTTCGCATCTTACTTTGTATTATTCCATATTTTGTGGCCATTATGTTATTGTACTGATCAGCATTTAAATTCTTTCATTTATCTAGTTAATTGTGGTTATTTTCCTATTTATTTCCCTAGAAACAAAATATAAGTTTCAGGAGCATAAGGAATATATTGGTCTTATTTACCATTGTATTCTTATCATAGTTAAGCCACTACTCAGTACATAGTAGGTTCTTAAATGTTATGTTTGGCATAAAATATTGAATTGCATTTCAATTATATAGTGCTCTACTTTGTAAGGCAATTCTTTCCTGAACATTGTAAATGTTTAAGTGGAGATCAACTAGAGATAAGGTGACTATTAAGGAGATCCTGTATTAAGGTAGGAATGTTGTTATGTATTCTTTATACTCTGAGATTTCATGATGCTTCAAATCTAGAGAGAATGAGTTACTATAGTGTCGTCCACCTAATATTAAGATTTCTGAAATTCAAGAAAGATTTAATGTTAGTCATTTCATTAAAAAAAATTCTGCTTTGTCTGTAGGACATTTTAAGATTAGGACAGCATCTTTTAGAACGTTTCTGGCTTTAGTTCAGTTTCAGAAGGATCAATCACAACCACCATTTACAGAGCTGTAGAATTCAGAGGAAAGCTTTACCAGGGATCATTCAACATCTCCCCTTTGTTTGTACTGAAGAAAAGTTTTCTCAGGAACATGTGGATGAGCTGAGTCTTAAAGAATAGAAGAGATTTGGGACCATACCAGGTATTTTAGGGTGCAAAAGAAATTCAATAGTGATATAACCACAGAAAATGTGAACATAGGACCTTGTGTGAGAGGAGAATAACTAGGTCTATTTGAGCAGACAATGTACTTTTAAGAAAGCTTTGGAGATGAAATGTGACAAAGGTTAGCCTGAACCATATAGAAATGTGAAGTTTATACTTTCTCTGAAGAGCCAAGGATGGTTGAATAAGGGGGAAATATGTCTATGAAAAAGTGAAAAATTCTGCCCAACAAGTTTGGATGATGCTCGAATTTAGCCATTTTACATTTCTCTGAGAGGAAATAGAATTAAAGAAATTAGATTATCTGTGGCTACCCAGCATACAGTGTATTTAGAACTGAAGTATTCAAAATACTTGTTCAATATATTTTCTGTTATATTGTAGAATTGATAAGGTGAGCATCATACTTGCCATTTTAGCCATTTCTAAGTATATTTAAATAGTCCAGTAAACCATTAAGGTTGTCATTCCTAGCCGATGCTCAAGAGTCATTATTGAAGATATAGGGGTGGTATCACATGCCTGACAGACCGATGAAGAACAATACCATAGAGCTCCATGTTCCTCTGAAAGCAAGAAGACCCTTACTGCAGTGTCTGTTGTGCATGGTCCAGCTGGGGAGATGATTAAATTTACACATTTGATGGGAATGATCAAATACCTCTCACCACCTGCTCAGAGTTGGGTGCTTTTTTTTTTTATTTCCAAATGCTGCACTGGCTAGAATCCTGTTTTAATTGATGAATAATCTATTATTTGGCTACCCAATGCACTCCACTTCCAAAGGCCATCCTGTTCCATCACTGTTTTGCATTTGACTGGGCCAGTTGGTGGTTTTAGAGCTACCATATTAATAGGGAAATCAAAACTGGAGACGGAGCAACAAGAAAACTGATCAGGTTTTAGTATTGCCATTCATATTTTCTTAAGGAAAGGAAAATGGAACTGCTTTTGACAATGTCTGTGCTTTCTATAATTGCTCTGTTATCCTTTTTTCAAAATAACTTTCAATCCACAAACACTATGGCCTTGGATCAGGCAGACTTAATTGTCAATCCTTGTTCTACCATCAAGTACTTAAAAATGTTAGAAAAGTGATTTTACTTCTTGTTTCTCACTTATAAAATGAAATAAAGTGTTTACCCATTAGGATTCATTGAGGGGAATACTATGAGATATAATGCAGCACAATGTAAGGTCTCTACATTAACATTACCTTACCTTTATGAATTCAGAGGTTGATTAAACTGCAAGTGAAGTATTTTATCTCATCCACATTCTCATAATAGGAAGATTAGCCTTATACTATTGTAGAGAAAGGACTGTAAGTAAAGTATGTGTTAGGAGGCTAAGTTTAGATAGATGAAGAGGATGGAGAATGCGAGTCTGCTTCAAACTCTACTATTTGAAAAAAGATATGCTTATATTTGGTACTGGGACACAGGGCAGGGCCTAGGTGGTCATCACCACAAGCTCATCATGTCTTGAAGATATATTTTAAAAGGAAGATGAGTACAGAGAGACACAACAGATGCTATTATGTTTAATGGCTTTAGAATTATATGATAAATCATATATCACAGAGGCATACAAGAGCACTGGACTGTGGTTTAGGAGACCTAAACAACTAGAGTTTCTTGTTATTCATTGGTTTTATAATTAAATACAACAATCACTCAAACATCTCCATACTTTAATCCCTTAATTTGTATAGTCAATGAACTATGCCAAGAGTTGATAGAATGTACAGGACATAGCTGAACTGTTTATAATGCTTGCAAAGAAGCAATGGTTATTATAAGATCTTTGATGAACAAAATGAGAGGATGGAATGATGGCTCAATCAGCAAAGTGTCTGTTGTCCCAGCATAAGAGTTTGGATTGGGGTTGTGGCAGCAAGATACCTGAAGAGCATTGTTCAGTTAGTTTAGCTGAAACTACAAATTCTTACCTGTGGGAGACTCCCTATCACTAAAGCTGGGGAGCCAATGAGGAGTTACATTATTCAGATTAGAAAATAGGTCCAAGAAGTCATCATTTTACATCTTTTTGTATTATACTCTCATCATTCAATATTAACCATATCAAAAATTTTAAGAATTTTTACACCCCTCCTTTTTATTCCTCCTGAGACCAACTTTCTAGTTTTAGCCACAAGTACCAGAATGCAAATGTTGGTATCATCTCCTTAGCTCACAAAACTACCATGTGGTTACATGAAGATGACAATAATGTATGTGTGCATGATATGTTTTGATATGTATCTTGTAGACAGTATTAATATACCTAATAAATTTGGAATGAGTTTTAAATAAAGAAAAACTAAAGAAAATTCTTTTCATTGGATATTTTATTTATTTACATTTAAAACATTATCCTGTTTCCCAGTTTCCCCTCTGCAACTCACCTATCCCATCCCCCTTCCCCTGCTTCTATGGAGGCACTCCCCCACCCACCTACAGGACCAAGGGCCTCCCATCCCACTGATGCCAGATAAGACCATCCTCTGCTACACATGCAGCTAGAGACATGGGTCCTGCCATAAAGGAAATACAGGGATAAAGATTGGAACAAAGTCTGAAGTAAAGGTCATCCAGAGACTTCTCCACCTAGGGATCCATCTCATATACAGTCACCAAACCTCGACACTATTGCTGATGCCAAGAAGTGCTTGCTGAGAGGAGTCTGGTATAGCTGTCCCCTGAGAAGTTCTGCCAGAGCCTGACTAACAACGATGTAGATGCCTGCAGCCAACCCTTGAACTGAGCACAGGGTCCCCAATCGAGGAATTAGGGGAATGACTGAAGGAGCTAATGGGATAGCCTATGTAACCAAGAAATTTCATTTCTGTCTTAGTGTTGTACTTGCTGGCTTAATTGTCAAGTTGATAGATATTTGAAAAATTATTATGGAACATCTTGTTAAAACACTGAGTAAACCCATAAGTAAAATCATATGGTCTTCACTAGATTTTAAGTATTTGAGAACAGAGGTAATGCCTTCTAAATTACTGTAGCCTACAGTGCATGCTTTCATCTCTCTCTCCCTCCCTTTATGTCTTCCTCCCCTCCCTCTTTACTTCTGTCTTTCCTCTCCCATCTCACATAGCACAGGCTAGACTTTTCAAAATCACTATGTAACTGAACATATCTTTGAACTGCTGATATTCCTATCTTTAAGTGATGGCTGATATTATAGTTGGGGACTATTACATACAGTTCTCATTCATTTCTTAATATTGAAGTTTATGCAACTTCAATGTAAAAGGTTTCCCCAATAGATGTTCCCACTTCACTATTTATAGGGGAGGGATGGAACCTATAGAAACCGGAAGGGAGGTCAAGAGAATTTAGTGAAACTCATTATTTTGTGTGATGAGTAGAAAGTATAATAATACAAAGAAGAAACAAATATATACCTTATTTTTTCAAGCCCTGTCTACAGTTCTGTTTCTTCCTGGGACAGCTGCAGACTTCATTTCTAATGATATTCTGCTATACTCAGCCTGGGGCCTAGCCCAAGTGTTATCAGAGAGACTTCACCTAAGAACTGGTGGAAACATGCAGAGACCCACAGTCAAACATTAGGCAGAGTTTGGGGAATCTTGCAAAGCAGAGAAGGAGGGATTATATGAACTGTTGGGATCAAGGACACCACAAAAAACTTACTGATTAACTGACATTGGCTAATAAGGGCTCACAGAAACTGAACCAACAACTAGGGAGTACCTGTTGGGACTGACCTAAGCCCTCTGCATATATGTTACAGTTGTGAACCTTGGTCTTCATGTGGGACTCCTAACAGAGGGGATAGCAGTTGTCTTGCCTTTTGCCTGTCTTTTAGAACCTTTTCCTCCTGCTGGGTTACTTCATCTAGCCTTAAGATTAGGGGAGGTGCCTATTCTTGCTGTAACTTGATATGCCGTGGCTGGTTGATATCCATGGGAGACCTGACCCCTTCTTAAGAGAAACAGAGGATGGTATGGAGGAGAAGAGGTGGGGAAGAAGGAAAGGAGGAAAGGCGAACTGCCATCAGGACGTAAGAAAAAAATAACTATATTTAAAAAAATTTAGAAGTGTGTCTATTGCATAGTTATTTCCATATAACGGCTAACTGTTGTCTTTATTCTTAATCATTACAAGGGACAATCAACAAGATGAAAAGTAAGAAATTATGAGGGACAATTAAGACAGTGGATCATGCTGTTATAGATTTTGAGTAGTATTTACATGCTAATTATCTCACTTTTATGATGATGTAACTAGAACTTAAGAAAATCAAGTGGCTTAGCTCATAGTCATATAGCTTGTAATATAACTAGCATATACATTTTCCTTTTATCAATATCATATAATAATTCTTAACTGTAGAACTTGCCCCATAAACTCATTTAAAAATGTTTAAATTCCAGACATGAAGAATAATTACATAAAATATTATGAAATTTACCATGTATATAATTTATTTAGATTTTCAAGTTGATCTTTTACTACATTATTGTTTTTGTTGTTGTGCATTCTCTTTACAGAAAAAAAAAAATCAATACTTTTTCCTGATGTGTTTATTGCAAATTGCATACATGGTATTTGTTTAATCCTAAAACTCCACTGTATTTTTTAAATTCAAAGGTTATTTTACATTACTACAGTATAATCATAAAAAATAATACTGTTGCATATAAGACTATTGAATTTATAGTCATTGTCCAAACATTTCCAGTGGTCATACTAATGCATTTTGTAGGAAGAATATTTCTTGCCTGGTTATTGAGAGCATAGGTTTAATACTTAATGGAAGATTCACCTCTAGTAGACTTTGAAGAATCACCAATCAACTGTGTTTACAAACTCCTCAATAAGCTTATTCCATATGTTTTAATGACAGAGGTGAAATTCCTTTGAGACTTTTTTCTTTTTTTTATTGTCATCATCAATCTAACATAGTAAACAAGATGCAAGTAACATTTCCTCATAGACTAGAGGAAGCCATTAGTACAAGTGACAGGTTCCTGGGCCTTAAGTGGATCTGTTCTGTGTGGTCCAAAACGCAAATGAATGGTTGTTTGTGTTTAAACCTTGGAGTGGAAATGAAGTAAGGTTTTGGCACGTTTAGCCTCCTGCTGAGAACAGACAAATAAAATTCATAAAATCAAGTCTTAGGTCAAAACTCTTCTATTTACTTAGCAAATGACAGATTGATAGGGCTAGGTCTTGGAAAATTTTCAGACACTTGTCTGAGGCTAATGGAGGTTGAGATATATGAGAAAAGATTTCCTTTTATGCACTGTTTTGTTTTATCCTATCTGGCAGCACCTCAAATGAAGGGATTGAGATGTATTACTGTCTATTCAGCATTGTAGATGAAAAATACTTAGGTATCATTAGAACATGCTTGTAGAGGTCCATTTGTTATGTTAGCCACATAACACAACAAACTTGTTCAGTTCTGTGTGGTCCAGGATGGCCTTAAAATACTGGTGATTTCCCTGTTGGGGTTATACACGTGTGGCAGGAAACTTCACCTCTTTCATAGGGGAAAAGACCTTGGAGGAGAGTTCACAGAGTTGTAGTGAAGTGTTGAACTTAGCTTCACTGTTTCTTTTCTTCCCGTGGAGTTCTTGGGTTGTACATGCATGTTTTACAACTACATTTTTGAACAGAAATAAAGGGGAAATATTGTGGTTCTAGAAACGTTCTTTGTCCTACATGAAGAGCTGAAGACTATTTGTTCCAATAGCAATCCAAGCTTCTCTCTATACCTTACTATTTTGTACCTCTTTAAAGACTTAGCATCTCCAAAAAAGACTTCATTGTAACATATAAACACATAGACAGTGTGTGAATACTCACAAGTAACCACTGTGATATAGGTAAAGAATTAAGAGATCTCTGCTTCTTATCCTCTTCCAACTATTTACCCCTGCTTACATATAACCAATATTCTACTTTTAAGAGTCCTGAGTTTGGAAAAAAAGTTGTTTGTTGTAGTCTAAATTTTAATGTTTCTGTTGCTGTTATGGAACAAAATGACCAATGCAAGTTGAGGAGAAAAGAATTTATTTGACTTATCCTTCCATATCACAATCATTGAGGGACGCCAGGACAGGAACTCAGACATGACAGGAACCTGGAGGTTGTAGCTGATGTAGAGGTTATGGATGGATGCTGCTTACTGGCTTGATCCCCATGGCTTGTTTAGCATGCTTTCTTAGAGAACCCAGGGCATCATGCACAATGGGCTGGGACCTTTCCCATCAATCACTTACTTAAAAATCACTAGATAAGATAAAACTGAATCAAGCCAGGTAGTAGTGGCACACAACTTTAATCCCAGTACTTGAGAGGCAGAGGCAGGCAGATTTCTGAGTTTGAGGCTAGCCTGGTCTATAGAGTGAATTCCAGGACAGTCAGGGCTATACAGAGAAATCCTGTCTCAAAAAACCAAAAGAAAAAAATAGAAAAAGCTGAATCTTATGGAGGCATTTACTCTCTGATGACTTTAGCTCATGGGAAATTGATATAAAAATTAGTCATAATGTTTATTTGTTAAAATAGCATCATAGTGTATATTTGTTTAAATTTCATAAAGTCCATAGTGTTTACTAGTTTAAATGTCATAAGACTATAATTATATAGGATGTATATAGCATTATGAAATAATGTGTATATGTGTGTGCATCTCTCTTTTGTCTGACTCTTTAGTCAATATTATATCTTTGTAATTTAGTCTGTGTTACATGTCAGTGTAGATTTTCTATTACTATATCACATTTCCTTCTGTAGATAGATATTAGGCTTTATTCTAGTTTTTAGGTATTATGAGTAATGTTCCTAATATATAAGTACATTCATTACTATCAAATATACACCCACGATTAAGATTAAGATCATGCCTAGGGAGAAGTCATATCCAGTTTGCTAGCATATGTTCTGGTCAATACTTATTGAACTGTTATAATTATTTACAATAGATAGTACATTTTATATAAGAATTTTGATTTTATAAATAAAATAATATATTACCATTATAATAAAGAGATTCGCTTTAAGGTTCAAATTTAAGAGCTGGTCAATTGTATGTACCCAACAACAATACATATGTTCTTCACTCATATTCTTCTTATCATGCTCTTTTCCTTTCCACCAATCACTTCATTTCAACAGCTTACCATCTTATTTTCATGGGCCTGTTGTTTGTTTGTAGACCACTGTGTTTATTTAGGGTTGCTTGCCTGAACAGGGGAGAAAGGTCATTTACTTGTACAAAGGTATTTATCACTAGCTACCTTTAAGTAATATGATTACTTCTTCCCAAAAAGTATTAGATAACCATAGCTCCCTAAGAACAGGTGGGTCTTTATGTGTCCATTCCTTCTCCATCATGGAATGGTGATTGGTTCAATACTGTGCAGGTACCCACTGTTGCTGTGAGTTCATGGGTGC
The DNA here is from genome assembly GCA_019843855.1 of Hylomyscus alleni. Classification (NCBI taxonomy): domain Eukaryota; kingdom Metazoa; phylum Chordata; class Mammalia; order Rodentia; family Muridae; genus Hylomyscus; species Hylomyscus alleni. The sequence continues at coordinate 6,449 of JADRCC010331587.1, read as the reverse complement.
AATGGCCATGTTATCTCCAGAAGACATCTTTTAATAGCACTCCTTCATATGTCCCGGCCTTTACATTCTTTCCTAATGTTCTTTTATAATATTCCCTGAGCCTTGTAAGAGGATATAAATATCTTCCTTTGGACTGAATGTTCAACAGTCACATATTAACACTTGCACCATTTAGAATTATATTAATTTGCTATGTATGTAAGTTTTGAGCTATAGACGTTACTCATAACTTCCTTATTCATAACTTTCTCAAGTTTGAAGATTCAGGCTAGACATGTGTTATAAGCTCTTTCATCTGGCATCTGTCCAAATTATGAAATGTATATGTACAGTCACAATAAAACTGTCATAGTAACTTGAGGTAAGAAATTAATCCACAAATAGCTACTATATGAACAAAAGTGAGTCCATAAAGGTATCAGACTAATTTATTTGAGAAAGTCAGATTATAAATAAAGAATAATGATTTTCAATAGCCTTTTTGTGACTTTCTATCTTATTGAAGTCTTTGATAATCATACAAAAAATTATAAAGTTGGGTCTTTACAGAATCCTATAAGATCCAAGTGAAAATGTTTGAAAATAAACACGTAAAATATCAGAGCACTCAATGTCAGAACACAATTTGGAAAGTATTTTAATAGGGAAGTTTTTGTGTTATTTATATAAATAAAGTGTCAGATTTGACTGTTTCTATAATTGGAAGAATCATGTCGGAAGTAATCTTTGGTCAGATTGGGTCATAATAATACTTTCACTAAAACTGTAACTACTACTAAATGGAAAATATTCAATACTTGTTTGAAACTCAGTATTCTACATATTGAATGCAGAGATGCTAGAGATGTTAACAATCCTTTAAGAAAAAGGAAACAACAAAAACATGAAAAAATGTTGTCTGAAGCTTTTATTCTCTAGCTAATGCTTGAACTGTAATTTATTTTCCCCTGTATTATTTGGGAGGATGATTTTCAAAACACTCAGGTTAACAGTAGGCTTTTTTAAGCTACAGCCTCTTTTAAAGGAGTTAAGTGCTTGAGAATAAAGAAGGCCTTTTGATAAAATTTCAAAATTGTTTATATTATAAAGGCATAAACAGCTCAAAATCATATGACTGTCAGAATCAAGGGTTTTCTGAGGTCACTGAGATAAATGGAGGCAAAATTTTTTGAAAAGAACTGGGAAATTCCATAAAAATGAGAATAGGAGATAGAAAAGAAAATGAACAGTTAAGGCAAAGGAAAAAAAGAGAATCTATAGAAATGAATGAAGGTGAATTGATAGTAGGTATTTCACATGTCAGAAGGAAGGCATAGAAATGGGGAGGTGATTATCGGCCAGCTTTTCAGAGAAGAAGTTTCTCATAAAAGAGGATAATGGCATATGAAATTGGCTACAGGAATTGAAAAGGAAGAAAGTGGGGATATGGTGGCAGCAAAGCACAAAGTTAAAATGTAGGAAAACAAGAAATGACAAACTGAAGAGCAAACTACCATTCTCCTGTGATGGGATCAACTAAGGTCCCTCAAGCATTTTACTGCTGGACTCAGCTCACTGAAACCCCCAGAAAGAATGCTGACCCTTCTATGACACAATCAGTGTCCCATGTTGCCTCTGATTCTTTTTCATTATGTAGGTTGTGACTAAAAATGTATATCTTCTAAGAACAGATCCTGGTTTATCAAGAACAAACAGTAGGCATATGAGGATTCCTGTAAATGTATGGTTTACTTCTATGTTTAATTTACTGCAATAGGCATGTACGTAGACTATTACAAATGCAGATCATAACCATTGAATACAGAAGAAAAGGCAGTGATGCTGTGTGCCACTCTAATATTTGGCAATTTTTGTTATACATTTTTGAACTGCTACGATTTGGAGGTTTCTGAGGGACTCATGGATTATAGGGTTACATTGTTATAAATTACCCGGTAGTGCTGGTGGTTTTGAGTTAGCTGCTTGGTGAAGATAGGTTTCATGTGTCCTATTTCCTCAGGTGCCAATGTGTACTCATTGTCTGTGGAACACATTAATAAATACAATTACAAAAAAAGATATTGTAGGTATTGAAGGGGGGATCTCTGGGAGGAGTTGGGGTACAAAAGGGAAACAAGAATGTGATTTAATTGTATTTACTTAAAATATGTTTTTAAATGTTAACAAATTCAGATAAATTGAAATCATGTAACTTCATCATAATGCAATGAAAGTTAAAAAAAAGAAAAATAAAAAGCTATACAAAAATAAATACAATCATACTAACCACCTTCCTATGATAAAACTTTGTATTAACAAGAAACAATGACAAAAGTAACTTTGTAGTGTCGAGGAGTGATTAGGCTACACTCTAGCTTTTTTGAAATTGGAACCTCAACACTCATACTTTCATTGCTGAAGTTCTTGTTACTCTGATTCTTCATTTGTTCTATTTCTTTGCTGTTATTCTCTTTATCCTTTCCCAGTGCTAAGATAAAACCAGTCTCCCTAGAGCATGTGAATCTCCTGGGCAGCAAACTTGTTAAAGGTTGAAATTGAATTCATAGTTGTACAGGATGGCTAAATTACATTGGTGTTCCTGTGCATTCATACTAGTCCTTATGGGCTCCTAGCCTCTTTTCTTCTTGATTTTGCATTGAGTATGTATGTGTTAGACACAGAGAACAAAGACTAATTATTGTTAATGGTTTGATGATCTTCGTGCCGAACTCTGTGAGAATTAGTATTAAATTATTACCAACTAAGTATTAAATGCCCAGCAACAGTCAAATACTAGATCAGACATTTGTATATAAATAATATTATGAATGGGATACTTTTGACTGTTGAGTACATTGGATTAAGATATACGTTCCTGTGTGTTTGTGAGAGTGTAAGTGCTGAGTGACTGCCTGCACTGAACAGAGGCAGCACAACTCCACAGCCTGGGTTCCTGGACTAAGAAAACAGCTCTGCATTGTCATTTTCCTTTCCATGTGTTCTTATCTGCTGAGGATGTTTTATCTCCCTTTTACAACTATGCCTATCCTGCCATGATGGAGCATATTTCTTATACTACCAGTCATAGTAAACCTTTGTTCTCCTCAGTTACTTCTTGTAAGCTATTTGCTTACGAATAGAAAAAAAGTAACCATTGTAGTGATATTCTACCTCTGTGGACCAAGAATAATATAGTGTTGAAATCTTCGGGTAACTTTTTTGACATTTGGATCATAAACATTTTTTATGTGGCCTTAGCAACAGAGAATTTGTTTTTAAGTAGTAGGGAAACCCCAAGTTTTACTTCAATTGTTTGTATGTACTCTAGTTACTTATTGTTTGAAGCTATCACCATACTGTGGAACAGGTCTGGGGAGATAAAGTTCTTAATCCACTGTAGGTGGAAATATTCCATGTAGTTGTCAAAGATGTGTAAGTGGATACCTCCATTTTCTTTTTCAGTAAGTAGACTAGAGAGTAAATTTGGGTGACACAACTTAAAAAAACAAACATTATGGCAGAATTGGAACAATTTGTGCTTCTTTTTTAAAAATTTTTTTATTAGATACTTTCTTTATTTACATTTCAAATGTTATGCCCTTTCCTGGAATTTGTGTTTCATACACTTCATGTAGTGGGAATTTAATGACCAATGCAAGTGTTTGTGAGGAAGTGAGACTCAATAAGAGGCACTGAAGTCACGAATTTTTATGGGTAAATAGATTAAATGTCAAGAAAGCAGAACCATAAAAGCTGAAACATTCCATAACATAGAGACGAGCATATTTATACTTTTGTCTGAACTTGTCATTTTCTTTTTTTTAAGTACTTTTAGTATGAGCATCCTTGTCATTTTCTATGGTAAAATGCTACAAACTATACTAACCAGATTGTGATAAATAAACCTCCAAAATAATGTGGTTAAGAAGAACACGAGTTTTTACAAAACAGGTTCAACCCTCTCTTACTCTTCTGCTTTTGCACTCTCTGGCCTTCTACCTTCTGTCATGGGATGGTACAAAACAGGCACTAACTGGGAGCCCATCCTTTAATAACAGACTGCCCAAGTTCCAGAATAAGGGAAATTACATTTCTTGGCTTTTTTTCTTTCCTCTTTGTAAACTGACTAAATCAGAAAATAGGTACTAATGTAATGCACCTTCATTTTATTTATTTATTTATTTATTTATTTATTTATTTATTTATTCATTTATTCATTCATTTATTTTTCATTGTCAGCTTGCCTTTTTGGTTCAAGTGCTAGGCACTACTATCTCCCACCTGAGAAACTTGTCCTTATCATTTCTCTCAACTCCATACCTCTCACCTGCCCTATCTTAGTTGGTCAATTGAATCTAGTCCCTGATGAACATCTCTGACCTGCCTATAGGATCGGCCACAGCCCACTCCCCAGAACACCCATGGCTACCTGGTTCTCCTCTATCCAAAGCATGGTGGAACTCCCTCTTCACTTCTTGTGTTCCCTTTTCCTCCCTGGACTCAGGAGTTCCTTTTGTATCTTCTAACCAGAAATTGGCCCATGGCTTTCTTTACTGACAGATCAAGAATCAAATGGGGAACAGGACCTTAACATCAACACCCCCCTACTTCCACCTACAACCCTGAAATTCTTGAAGAACTTAGTCAGAGAAGATGGAAAATCATACCGCTCCCCCCCAAAAAAATAATCAAACGAGGCACATTCAAGAACAGATGATAGGGAAGGCAGTGAGAAAGATGATGTCATCGGTTGAGAGGTACTGGCTCACTAAGGTTCCCTAAGAAATAATAATAAAACCAGGCCCATGAAGGAAGGGCCAAATGACTGGCAAAGCTGTTAGAAAGATGGCATCATGGGTAGAGAGGCCCACTCACTAGCCCTACAATGAAAGTGGCAAAAAGAAACAGTACACAACAGTTGTTATCTGATTACCACACTTGTACCTGCACACATGGAGACATGATAATAAGATTTAAGAAAGGCCCAAAGAAGTGGTGTCAATTCCCATAAACTGAGTTGAACCATAAATGAATAATAAATCATAATAGTGCTTGTGAATAGCTAACAATACTTTTAAGGTTAGAACATCCTCTGGTCTTAACTCCTTGTCTCTAGCTAGACTGGCAACCAGCACTCCTCTCATGTATGAAGTATTCCAGCAGGGCCATGGCTGGCTCTTTACTTGGTTGCTAGAATATTCAAAGGTCATTACTGTGGAACTGCAGGAAGTCATGCCTCTGGGCAGACTTGCACTGACTGTCCTTTACAGGGGCTCTGAGAGGCTCTAAGACCTAAAGCTAAGATGGAGCTCATATACCTGGTTCTTCCATGGCAGGAAGACTTGGAGAAACTCAAGTGCCTCAGATGTTTGGAAGATGGAGATAAGCTTTATGTGGAACTAGATTTTCAGTTGCAAGAAACAAAGCAGATCCAGAAAGTGGACTCCAATGGTAACCACTAGCTGATGTGATCTCAGTAGACTGGGGAAACCCATTCTTGCACCTTCATTTTAAATACACCAAAAATCCAATTTGGTTTTAGAATGTTAGGAAAAGTTTAAACTGTCATGAAAAGAACATTAAGAGAAATTTCATTGAAAAAGAATACTATAGAAATTCCTGGAATGTCCTAGAGATTACTAAATGGTTATGACCAAAATGCTGTCAAAAAATGAATAATGAAGGCCCTGCTGAGATCTCAGTAGGAAATGTGGTGAGATACTGGAAACTCACAAATGAGTTACAAAGAATTGTTGAAGCTGTGTCTGTGCCTAGTGACTTGAGAATAGGGAACTTGTGGAAAGGAAACTGGGAAGTAGGATAACATTTGAAATGTAAATAAATAAAATACCCAACAACAACAAAAAAAGAATGGGGTGTTACTTCTGTTTGTTAAAGTCAGTCTTACCATACTTTGCTGAGCTTCCTTGGGAGCCCTTACAATGTACTTTTTCTTTATATTCTTATTTGGCTTTATTGTGTCTTATTTCTTTCCCAGCAATAAGCATGCATGCATTTTTAGTACATCTTTCTCTTAATGGAGTTTCACTGAAATTATAATCAGATTATGGATGTTCTGTAGTGTTTATTATAGTTGTTTTATATAGGGATGCTCAATCCTCATATTTATCAGTTTGTTCCAGGTATTTATTTTGTAAAAGACATTAATAATTTGGCATTTTTCAACATCTGCTAAATATATTTTTTTAAAATTACTTCTAATAAAGATCAGGTTAGTGTTCTCTAGCATACATGGAATGATGATGTCTGGTGATAAGTAATAACCAGGTAGGCATACTCATATATTAGCTTCTGTATTGGTAATCATTAATTTCTAAAGTCACAAATTTTCATAGTTATTACCATTTTACACTTTTATTTATCTTATATTCATATTTACAGAAATTAATATATTTAATACAATGAGTTTAAGGCAGAAAACATTTTCTTTTTTTTTTTTTTTTTTTTTT
>JADRCC010331557.1:0-21243 GCA_019843855.1 Hylomyscus alleni | reverse complement strand
ACTCCACATGCGTCCACTCCACGAGCATCTACTCTACAGACTGGAAACAATGACATTCCTAAGTGTCAGGTACTCAGTGGTTCCAGAATGTCTGTTATCTCTCTATTTTCCTGATGGTGTGGGGCCATAACAGGTGCGAGGCTATAACTCATCTCTTGTGGTTAATAACTAATGACTGGATTTAAAATAATTTTCCCTGACCCACAGGGCTCTGGCCCCCCAACATTCTGGCAACAAAGAAACTGCTAATGGTGAGAGCTAGGACCTGACTACAAACTTGTTCTCCACATCGAGACTGCTCTTCTTGGAAATCTCTTCTTGGTCGGAACAAGTCTTGGTTTTTCTAACTCAGATTTTGTTTTTCGAATGGATTATTCAGCTTGTCAATTACTCTTACTTATGGACATCTGTATGTGCTTAGGCATCAGTTACTTCTCTGCTGCTGTGATAAAATAACCGTAATCAAAAGCAACTTAAGGAGGAGTTCATTTTGGGTTATAGTTCCAGGGGCCAGCACCACAGGAGCAGGAAACTGAGAGATCACATCTCATCTGCACACAGGAAATGGAAAGACAACTAGAGCTGGGGTGAGGGTATATGTTCTCAAAGCCCACCTCCAGTGATATACTTCCTCCAACAAGGTGTCACATCCTAAAATTTCCAACACCCCCTAAAACACCACCAGCCGGGACCAAGTGTTCAAGTACCAACTATGGGGAGCATTTCTCATTTGAAGCACAACTTTAAATATACAACTAAATACATATACATACATAATGGATCAGCTACCTACCCAGGTAAGATTAAGTTTTAATGCTTGGGGTCCCTTGTGAGTTAAGCCATCTTTGACTTACCCAAGGAGTTCCTTGCTCACCTGCAACATTTCCTATGATATCTTCTGGGGAAGAAGATGTTTTGGTCCTAGAGGAGCATCCTTGTGTTCACACCTCTCCCCCCAGAACAATTGATTAAAAAGGTTAAAAGATTCCTAGGTGATTCTTGTAGATACCGATGAAAGGCACATGGTAAGTTAAATCAGGTTTCTAATTTAAAAGTTCTCCAACATGAGAATCCTAAAGCAACTTTAATTTTTCATGAAGAAATACTCACTTTTTCAAAGTCACTGTAGGCCCATTGTCGTTCCTTTCAAGCCTCTTGCATCAATACTCTGTGTTATGAGACAGCTGACTTATCTCTGTATTAGTGCTTAAAATCTGACATCTCTTCCCAACAAATGTTCTCAGGAAATGATGGGTATACTAGCCAGAAGCTTCCATAAAGTGGTAGAGATAATCCTTAAGACACTGACAAAACCTCGCAGAAAACTAACCTGCATTTGAAGCTATTCTTAACATGTGTGTATGACACAATGAGAACAACAAGAACAACAACAGAAATGATAATAACATCGACAATGACAACAATGAGCACAACAAAAACGACAACCACAACAAGGACAACAATGAAAACAATGACAATGGCAACAACAACAAGTGCAACAACGAGAATGGCAACAATAGCAAATTCAATGACAACAATGACAAGGACAACAATGATGACAACAATGACAATGAAAACAATGATAACGGTGACAATGACAACAATGACAGCAACAATAACAATGTCAACAACAATGTCAATGATAATGAAAACAATGACAATGGTGACAATGACAGCAACGACAATGATAATAACAACGCCAACAACAAGAAGAGCAAGAACAACCAGAACGACAACAACAATGACAACAACAAAAATAACAGCAACAACAATGACAACAACAATGACAATAAAGACAAAAACAATGACAATGACAACAATGATATCAAGAACAACAACAATGACAAGGAGAAGAGCAAGAACAACAAGAATGACAAAAACAATAATATCAAGAACGACAACAATGAGAGCAAGAGCAATGACAACAACTACAATGAGAGCAACAGCAATGATGACAACAATTACAACAACAAGAGCACACAAATTTAAAAACCAAAACAAACAACAAACAATCAAACAAGCCATACTATCACAACTTAGCCACAGCCACTTGTTAACAAAAAACATCTAGAGCAGCAACACTGAGACAGGACGCTCAGGGACGGACGCGGAGACTCCGCAGCCTCTCATCTACCCTGAATCCATCAGAAGCCTCAACAGCACAGGGTGCCACTCACTGTCACCGGGAGTCTTCCTTACACAGACCACCAGTTCTCTTGGGTGACTGCAGTACCCACTTTGTGTTCGTATTTCTGCTGCCTGAGGGGGGAAAAGCAAGGAACCGTCCTCTGTGCCAGAGAAGCTTGCTGGCTGAATCCTAAGGAGGATTTCCTGCTCACACTACGTTGGATTAATCTTGAGGCAGAATGCCACTTTAAAAAAAAAATGTCTCTCTGAGTGCTTCCTTTCCTCACTGCACTTTCTCACTGGATGCTGAGTATTTCCCTCTTCTCTAAGAATCAATTGAAACTTCATTTCTAAGGGATTGCATTACTATTTCCCCTGGGCCCAGGAGCTCATGAAGAACTCAATAAACTCCATGTGCCAGGGTTCCAGCCTCTGCTGCCTGCTCAGCTCTGTTCACCATCCTGCCCTGGGCCTTCCTTTTTTCTACCAGCACAACACCGTGTGTGCTGGGAGTGGGTTTGTTTTTCAGTTTATACATGACTGCCATCAAAGCCAGGGACAAAGAGAGCTGGTATCTGGACAACCGAATCCACAAGGTCTCTTAAAGGAGCTGAAGCCAGAGCCCTGGGAAGGAAGGCACGACGTGACGCCAGCTGTCCTCAACGCATCTACAGCACTTTATACTGTCTCAAGTGTGCATTCAAAGCCACATTCAATACGCACGGTGTAAAGCCTATTATCCACATCACCCCTGCCACAACCATTCCCACGGGGGCAGGGCGTAATGGCATCTTCCAGCCTATGCACCAGGCCCCTGTGGGACACAGGCCGCATATGCATGGAGGCATGACCTAGCCTCTTCCTTTAATTTTATAGGCAAACAGCTCCCTCCCCCCCAACAGTAGTTCTTTCAAACAAGAAGCTGCCAATGAGTCAATAATTTTCTTGCTGTGTGACATTAGATGACCACCCAGACCATTCTGTTAAAACAGAAATATGGAATGGTCCCCTAGTCCTGAGGAGCTTTTAGGCAAAATAGTTAATATGTGACTTGCTTCCATGTCTTAACCGACTACATGTTAGAGTTTACCTAACATCACTTAAGTACTTTTAGGATAGGTATTGCAAGTTTATTTTTATGTTTTATTGTAGCAGATTAGACAGTCTCAGTTTTAGACTCTGATGGGGCAGCTACCTGGCCATATGATATGAAAGAAGCTATCTCATTTCTCTTGAGTTTTACTGTCTCGATTATAAAATGGAAACACGACTAGCACTCCCTTGCAGGGTAACGCATGAAGCACACTGAAAGGCATACTGACCAGAACTCTGAAAGCAGTACATAAAAGGTGCCGCTAATCATTCTTAGGTCCCCTTAAATAGGATCAAGGCAGTTTCTAATCCTGAAAGTCATAGAAACTAAAGTACTCATATTAAAGGCCCATTTCTTCTGTTAACAAATCCACAAAATCATTACCCTGCTTTTACAACTCACGCAGTGATACTCACTATAGAGGTACAACAATTAAATGTTCTTTGCAAAAAAACCACCCCGGCCATCAGTGACATGGGTATGCATTCAGTCTTTTACCAACACACACAGACTGGGTCTGAATATGCATTGGGTAGACTGGCACATTTGGTTATGTTTTAGGCCAAGGCATAAGACGGGCATATATCGTCATGGATACGGCATGCCGCGCCGTCAAAACAGGAATGAGTGATGAGAGCACATTGGCATCCCCCCCAGTGTCTTCCACAAGACTCAAGGCACAGGCACTTCCAGCACATACATCATCCAGGTCCTCTCTTGCAAGTAAGCCCCCTGGACCTTTTTATTTTTGTAAAGTTGTCTCTCTTTCATCTATAATTGGCTTCTACCCTCGTTTGTTGCAGCAGTCAGAGCCTGTGTTTGAAATCAGACTTTTTTATTTAGGGTTGAGCACTGTGGCAGATAATAGCTTTAGAGTGGAGTAGGCTTCTTCTTGGCCAGCAACAACACTCGGCTTCATTTTTCACAAAGACTTTCACAGCACACACGAGACGCTGGCAGCAGGCCACTAGACAATATTTCCTGTTGTTAATCTGCTATGGATTCAGGTCACTATGCCAATGTGTGCAAAATGAATGCAGAAGAGGCAGCCCAAGAAAGAGGAATTTGTAAGAGTGGGGCAACTTAAACCACGTCTATGGCCCCTATTAGCTCATTCTGAATAATGAGATTTGAGACTTTTTGCCTGTACGAGGACATAGTTTTCCAATATCCCAAACCAACCAACAGACAGACAAAACCCACACATACATTCACCCTGTAATTCCTAAATCAGCATCTACTTGGTCAGATCCAGTGTCATGGGGAAGGGAATTATAGAGAAGGAAACATGACTTCTAAAGATGGAGTCAGTTTAGGTTTGAGATACTGATGCCTTTTAATTATGCAAGACACCGAGGGTCAAATCAATACAGTAATGACACGGACACCGCTTTAAAATTATGTATTAAGTCAACTTGTTTCATTTATTTCCATAAAATCTTCTGAGCTATTAACTGGGCAAGGCTGTGAGTAACCTTAAAAGAATGTCTGGGTTACTATGTAAACTCCCCACAAGAATCATGATAGCATTTACCAGGGGAAAGAGGGTAAGATCTGCAATAAATGTGAAGAGAAAGGATGAAACTGGACAGACAGAAGAGATGCAAGTGACTCAGACCACTCTCCATGTTACCTCAACACATAAAGTGAAAGGCATCATTATTATGAGTACTGTTATTATTCTATTTAATCTCATCCCAAGGGAACAAGAGACCTGCTTGGCCACACCCCCTTCCTCAGGAAGTCTAGTCTGTTCATGAATGCTGATGGCAGGTTTTAAAAGTTTCACATAAAGTTATTGTACAATTAAAAGGTCTCTTCTTCCACACCTAACTACAGAGGCATTAGAACACGATCATATGAGTGTTCACTTGGAGTACTATGAGTATGTTCTACTACATGTATGTATCATGTCCACGTACACAGGTCTCACACCAAGGTCAATGTTTTTGCAGCAGTCACATATTTAATGGGCTTTTGCTTAATAATTCCATATGGAAATTAAACTTATTTGCATATCTAAGTACAATGTTTGCTTTGAAGTTATCTTGATCAGTAAGGAAAAGCATTAAAATATTTCAGCTTAAATGCCCTGTGAGTGAGTGCTTTAGAGTTTATATGGGACATAATTATTGAAATCATAGCCTATGAACTGCAGTTTGGGTGTCTTGAGCCTCCTTTGGTCTCTCTACGATGGTGTTGATTCAAACTCAAAGTGAATTTAAATTCGGGCTCAGGGATTTGTGTGGCCCATGTCATTGTACAAGAAGGGTGACGAGCCCGGTTAATGCGATCTTGTCAAGTCCCCATCCATCTCTCAGGTGACGTCAGATCATCTGAGAATTAAATATCAGTTCTGACACACTGTCGAGACACTGAAACTACATGAATCCTCCTCCCCAGCTTCAAGAAGGAGGAGGGCAGCCTAATGTCACTGGGCTGCCATTAGGTCATGGCAGCTTTATCTACACTGTATCCCAGTCCTTCAGGAGGACAGCCATGTAAGGCACTCTGTGAGCCCAGGACATCTCTGTGGTGTTCCTATCCACTTGAACTTGGGTGAGAGGATGTGGGATGGGAAGTTCCACTGGTCTCCCATTTATGCTACTGTATCTGGTTTTCCTATGTTTAATAAAATATGTGTGTGTAAATGTGTATATGTGGGAGGGAGGGAAGGAGGGAGAGAGAGACAGAGAGAGACAGGGAGAAACATAGATAGATAGATAGATAGATAGATAGATAGATAATCCTTAAATACTCCAAGAAACCAAATCTTGGATATTTTTCTGTAGAAAAAACATACAAGAAGCTTATGATGGGAGGACTGACCGACACAACTTGCTGAATGGAAAGGAAGGTTTCTTGTGTGGCTGTAATTTAAACTGACAGGTAACTACCAAATGCTTTTCAGGTTTGATTGAGAGGAAGCTTGATTGGTATGAATCGTACCAGTGGCTATTTACAATCACTCCTAGGGTACGATCTGGGGGCTGCAGCAGCAAATCTCCAATAACTTCCATGCCGTAACTGTACTTCTCCTGAACAACTGAGACGGCTTATGGTTTGGAAACTGAGTGGCAGATTGCTCATCGGATCCTTCCAGAGAGAGGATACTCTGAGAATTAATCTCACTTTCGGCTTTATATTTATTTTCTCTTTGTTTTGTTTTCTACCTGTTTAAAACATTCTCATTATCCGTTGTGTACTTATGTGAAGTGAAACATCCCAGTGTCTTGGAAACTGACCACAGCTCGAGCTGTGGGGTGGGGTTTGCTTGGCTCATCTAGCCATCATGACAAATTCCTATTGCTGCACTCTTTAGGAAAGCTCTGTAAGCCATGGTGTTCTGGGCAAGATCTTATATAAAGGGATGACTGGAGACATGACAGCATTTTGCTTGGGGTAATTATCTTAAACTATTCATGTGTTCTCCCAGCTCAGGCTAATGGCATTTCCCTGAAGAATGTGGCGCCTCTTTGGTGACTGTATTTGCTATCACCATGGCATTCCATAAGAAATAACAAGTCTCTGTATGCCTTTCCATTTCCCAAACATCATGACAAGAACAGTTTCTTGTGTGGCTGTACATCTGCTCTCCATCACTCACTCCTGAGGGGCAGTGGGGAAAGCAGGGGCCTTGTTCCCAGTTAATGTGGCTCCAAGAATTTCCTTTAGCCTTACCTAGGAATCTCAAATATACATACCAGTGAGACACAGCTGTCTGTCACACTGAAATGCCGCACCCCCACCCAACAAAGACATCGTGCATACTGGGAAGAATTCTTCACCCCACCTAACAGAGCAGTTCATAAATTACCAGCTACCCAGGCTGTTTAGGCTCAAGTTTGTCATCTGTAGAGTTCTCTCTGTCCTGGATAACAAAAGATCACAGGCAACACCAACAAAATAGGTCAGTCTTGCAAGAGAAGCAACACAAGGGCCATCCATTCCATTCATCTTGAAGCACGTGGACCATTAATACGTCTCTGACAAGGAAAAGCACAGTTACCAGAGGCTAACTTTACTGGCAGCCATGCCATGTGTTTCAATAAAGGTTCCCGCAGCAGGAAGTCTGTGACCTCTGGTAGGGAGACTTGTAAGAACCTGATGATGCAAAAGCTGACTGCGACTCTCCGAGTGGAAAAAGAAGACAATCTTCTTGCTGTTCTGAGGAGAGGAAATGAGATTGGGTGTCTGCACAGGGACCAGAGGGGAAGAATCCCAAAAGAGAGTCGAGGGAGTGGGGGATACAGCATTATTTTTAGTTTCAAACTGGGTAAATATGAGGTCATACTTACAGAGATTTAATTTATTTATTTTCTAACTGAAGAGTGTTCAGAACTATCTGAATCACACCATTTCCTCCTGTCTCCGAGTATAACAGCACAACTTTTGGAAAACACAATTCTGCAGAAGACCAGGAGAGCTGCTAATGCTCACTGAAGCTGTTCAAAGAAATATCTGGACTAGCCATGCCTCTAAGCAGTGCAGAGTCATAGTTCTTATCAGTCGGTATAATTGAGATAGTGACAAGCAAAAGGTGACACAAATCCAATTTGGAGAAATAAGAGAGACTTGGCAATGGATTCAAGAGAGGCAGGCAGGGACCAACCTCAAAGTATGACAGCACTCCATTATTCTTCCACAAATAGCAACTTGTCCTACTTCCTGAACCTAACAGAGAAGCACCTTCAGTGGGATTTTTGAAGATGAAACAGAAATGCTTTCCTATACAGACTCCATGAAAAGTGTTTGAAGGAACCTAATCTAACCAGGGCCACCCACAGTAACATCTCTAGGGAACAGTACACCTGGATGGTGTGTCCAACCAAGCCTAAATGTAGAGGGTGGTGCGGATGCTAAGGTTCTGTTCCCCAACTGGTTCGTCATCGATCAATTAATTGCTGGGCTGAAGGAAAGAGGCGGGGCTTCCGGGTTCCCAGAGGCAGGCTAAGAGACACAGGGGATGAAGAGAAAATTTTGCCATGTTTCAGAGAGAGAAAAGGTGACCAGCCATGTGAGAGATTAGAAACATAACTAAGCTGAGGGCAGATTTAGGGTGTTAAAATGGGGTTAAAGGTAACTGAGAGGGCAGATTAAGAGGTGCAGAACTAAGAGTATCGGGAAGGGGATGGTAGCCGCTGGAGATTAGAAGTGCCTAGCAATTGAGCCAATAAGACAGGTTGAAAATAAGTTAATGTGTGTTTGTGTTTCATCCGTGGATCCAAGGTGAACCTGGGCAAGGCTGGTAGTGTTACTGTGTCCTGCTGTCTCATTACTACCCTGCCTGCATAAATCCAACTGATTCAGTTTGCTACCTTTCAAGGCAGGTCTTTGAAATATATTTTCATCTCTATACTGGATGCCTTCGCCTTGGTGGGCATCTTAGCACCTCTTGCCGAGTTTATTGCAAGAGAACTAACCAGCCTCCGAGTCTTTTGTCTCTTTCCTTACAGTTACTATTTCACAGAGCGAACCTAAAACATGCGGATGGGTCAACAAACTGCATGACGTAAAGCCCTCCGGAAGCACAGGACCCTGCTGTGGTCAGGAGAAGTCCACATGCCCCCTAGTCTCCCTGCCTCTTTGGTGTATATGCCTGTCATAATCCTTGAGATTATCAATAGAAGGAAGCTCACTGTGATTAAGTGTGATTTAAGGCACATGCTTATGCTTTATGCATTAAGTAGGAAAGCAACGCAGCAATGACACAGACGGAACCCGTCTAGCATACGCATCACATTGATTCTCACGGTCCTTCAGTCTTCTTCTCCAGCTCCTCTCCTCACACCAACTATGCGGAGGCACACAGTGCTTGCTTCCTCACACCATCTTATCTGCCTAAGGGATGGAAGCTCTGAGAAGTAGGATGTAGATAGTATTTATGCAATATGGATTCTGTAAACTGGAGAAGAAAGGGAAGTGGAAGTGTAACGATACCACAATCTCAAAAGACACCAATAAAAACACACGAATGCTCCCTGTCTCAATCCTACCTCAGATACCACAGCACAGACTGCCAGCTCTTTTTGATAATTAATTCCTACCTGCCAAGAGTAGCCTGAGACCACTGTTCATTTATCATGTTCAACAATCTGAACCACTTTGGCAGAGTCTTTACTCCCAAGGAAGTATTTATAGGCAGTTAACGGCTGTCGGCCCTCTATAAAACCTGAACCTAAAAAGACACAGAAGAATCTAGTCCTCAAAGAGCCAAACCCTCTCCAGGAAGGAAAGTTCCTGGAGAGCAAAGGATCTGTCCCAGCGCAAACTAGAGAGCCATAGCCTGGTTTCCATCTCTTTCCTGTTCCCAGGGGCTTCTATTGTGTTTCTCGTTATTTTAAGAAAACTCAGCTTAGTACAGAACTTTTCAAGAGATGAGAGGCAGAAAGAAAGAGAGGTCTTAGCCTATCCTTGGCTTTGACAGGCAAGTGAAGGATGACCTACAATTTCAAAGATACTTGAAATCAAACTGAACACTGTGGCAGCTTCTACCCATGCAGGGCTACTTGGTAAGACACCACAGAATACAACTTGAGGCTTTGTGGAGAAGAATGGTCTATGCTACCTTCAGAGGCACGAAGGATGTAGCAAAAGCAGGGTGACCCCCTCATGGGGTCCCGTCTTTCTCTGACCACTCTGTGCCATCTGAGGAGTTCATTACTGAAGGGAAGAACTGTAGTTCCTTGCTTACCGTGAAACATGAGTCAGCACACAGAGAAGCAAGCACTTCAGGCTGGGATGGAGTGTGTGAAACTATGCCCACGGCACAGCCAAGCTTGCTCAGCACCTCCTGGTGTCTGACACGGGGTGCCCTGGTTGCAGCAGGGTCACCAGGGCTGTGTGAGCAAAAGCAGGGTAACTGTTTCCCTGGTCAGCTGGAGCACCCTCCACTGTCTGGTCAGAGGGCACAACAACTTCCCGCGCTCTCCTGAAATTGTTGAGCATTTCTAAAAGTGCCAGTCAAAAGGTTAACTGAGTGAAAAATCCTGATGCTAGTTCCTAGTTTCAACAATACTGGAAATAGAGAGCCACATGGAACTTTTCTCAAAAGGTAAAACACACTGCCCAGTGTCTGATACAGTATAGTGATGAAAGTGATTTTTAAGACAGTATGAGGGAGATGACTCTAGTTCTATTTTAAAAAAATCCACCAGATATACATTTTATATTTATACTTAATTTTAAGTATAAATATACTTTCCAGAAGGAAATGCTTTATGTTGTATGGGATGACCGTGTCACTATTTGGGGGAAGCATTTGAACTTACAAAGTGCTTCAGACCATTCCCTGGAGAACATCCACTCTCTCTGTTTCTTACGACGACCCAGCGCCTATATTTTACAGATGGAAGCAAACCGAGGACTTTGAAGGTTAAGTAATGGACAAATGGCAAAAGCAATACGCTACCACGGTGAATAATGACACACAGCTTTCTGAAGGCTGAGACGCGTGAGCTCAGCACTCAGTCCTTCTATAGACTTCGCTGTAGGCTGGGAAGACTTCGCTTAGACTGTGCAACAGCACCCTCGACTGCTTTTATTTACCCTTCTCTCTGCAAAAACTCAGCCCTCCCATTGTTAGATTTATATGAGCTTCAAAAATGTATTTTTAAAGCCTGGGCATGTGTAACTACTTTAAATAAAATGCTAACTTATGCCCATCTCCTTCCTACTGAATAAGATGAGAGAAGATGTGATTTTCACATCCTGTCTTAATGAACTCTAGATGCCTTCAGGAGTCTATCATGAGGCAGACACAGCAAGTTCCTCAATAAGCCTTTAAGAAAACCCGAGGTTGTTAAGTCGATTTCACAACTTTGGATGACTCTGCTGAAGAAACCAGCTGTTGTCAGCATGTCTGACACAGAAACCAGAAAAGATGGCTAGATGGCTATAAAGAAAACCCGGGGGCAGGGGAGGCAGCTAGTCAGTAAAGCGTTTGTTTTGCAAGTGTGAGGACCTGAGTCCAAATATTCAGGATTCACTTAAGAAACTGCATCTGGTGGTCACATCTGCGATCCAGAAACCCAGAAAGGAGAGAGAGGTTGATTCCTGGAAGCTCACAGGTCATGCAGCCTGGTGTATGTGGAGAACTGAAGTGCCCTCTGGCTTTTCAGGCACCTTGCAAACACCCTTCCCCTAACATGAACCCCTGACATCTTCCAAATCAACCCATAAAAAACAACAAAACTCCCTGGCAATAATGATTAGTAATCCTTTCTTAAGTAGCTGTAGCGGTAGCCTCGGATCCAAAGGATGGTTGGCTTTATAGTAAACACACCTAGCCTGAAACAAGGGGCCAAACCAACCGCTGCTAAAATTTACTTAATTGCCAGTAAATGCTAACTAGAGAGAGAATATGCGATACTACCATTAACAAACCGAGGGGAAAATCTAGTAAATGTCACCGCGAAACATTAAACAGGGCTTTCCCTTTATTTCGTTTTCACGTTTTGCATCTCCCAGTGAATTATTTAGTTGAGAGCCAACAACACTGGGTGAAGATGTTACCATGGCAAATCTTCCCTTTGTGCCTGCTGTCAACATAAACAAGATCACAGGAGTAGTTGAGCCACAAGGTCCTCATACATTCACTCTGATGTTTCCTTTGCATTAGAAAATGTTTCCAAACCAATAGCCCCACTTTTCTTTTTGCGATAAAAGCTAAGAGAATGTGTTACCTATCTCAATCTGCCAATCAGCTGCTGGACACCAATACAGGCGAGTGAGCCAAATTCAGAAACTAATTACTGCCAATGTGGACTCTGCACTGCAGCAGAATTGTCTCGAGTCTAACATACAGGGAGCTGGGTGAATCACTTTGCAAATATTTTAATATTCCTATGGCAAGTCCTTCAACAGTATGCCTACCTGGGTCTTTCCTGGATGTACATCTATATTTTGCTGAATTTAAACACACATGCTTGCACACGCATGCATGCATGGATGCGCTCACGAACTGAGCCAACTAAAAATAAAAATCTAGAGACTGAACTATGGACCATGTTCTCCTGTGTTCCTAGGAACAAAACTGTGGCCAAAGAGATTATAGGTCCCATTTGTAAGGTGTATGATTTGGGGACAAGGTTGAAATAATTCTTCTCTGAGGCAGGCTGAAATAATGGAGGTGCATGAAGCTGAAGAGGCAAGTGCCGCCACTCCCAGGTGAGTTCCATCAGTGCAAAAGCTGACTTCCCACATGTCCTGAAGGGGGCCAGGCGTGTGCCCATGAAAAGCCAGGCACTGACTTAAACACTCAGCTGACACCAGTGATAACCTCACCAAGGAGTAACCTGTCTTTCCTGGGGAAATGCTGGGGTTAGGAAATGAACTGGCAATGGTTGGGAAAATTGAAAAGGAAATCACTCTGCAGTGAAGTGTTCCTCTCAGGAAGGAGAGGTTGGGGAACTCCAGGCTTGATGGGAAATTCTGAGCGATAACTACAGAATTCGACTGATTTGGTTCCACACAGAGATACAGGCTGAGTGGAGTCTTGAACCTTCCTCAGTGCAAGGGCTGGAGGACTTTACACATTTGCTCTCTCCACTTGTCTTCTTCTTCTCAATAAGAACAAAAGGCAGTGTTCTCAAGCTCTGCCCATCCCATCCCATCCTTAGAGCTCAGAGAGTGGTCCACACTGGAGCAGACCATTCACTTTCAGACATAAGCTTTAAGAAACACCTGGAGACAGTCCTGTGACGTTCCACTCTTGAACAGGTTCTGTTCAGAATCTCAGCTTGTCTGCTCCAAGATAAGTCTAAAGGAAGGCACAGTCAGCTCCCAGCTTTTTAAGAGAAAGGACTTGCTACTTGGCTCATTACATCTCCCAGCCATAAGAAGGGGACAAAGAGGACACTTTAAAAAGCAGGAGGGATTTTAGGAGCCTCTCTTCCTTTTCTCAAGCTATATTTATGACCATAAGAAAAACAGTAGAGGGGGCTGGAGAGATGGCTCAGTGGTTAAGAGTGCTGGCTGCTCTTCCAGAGGTCCTGAGTTCAATTCCCAGCAACCACATGGTGGCTCCCAAATATCTGTAATGGGATCTGATGCCCTCTTCTGGAGTGTTTGAAGACAGCTACAGTGTACTCATATACATTAAATAAATCTTAAAAAAAAAGAAAGAAAGAAAATTGATCAGTTTTGAAATCATGTGCTTACAGAATTTAAATAGAGTAAGTGATCAAAAATGTTTCTTCTTGTGTGTTACATGTGTGTTTGTGTGTGTGCACGTGTGCAAACAGGCGTGCTTACATGTGGAGCCCATAAGTTGATGCCAAATGCCTCCCTTACGACCTTATTTTCTTGAGACAGGGTTTCTCTGAGTCTGAAGCTCATCGGTGGAGCTACACTGCCTTAGGCTAGTGAGCCCTTGGGGCCCTCCCAACTTTACATACCCTCTTCCACATTGAAATCTATGCCACACCCAGCTTTGTACACATATTCTGGGCAACTGAGCTCAGGCCCTGATGCTTGTTTGGCCAATGTTTTACCAATGGACCAATCACCTTGGCCCCCAAATCTGTTTCTTCTTGAAAAACCACTGGTACACTACATAGGAAAAGCCTCCCTCTTTTCCCTTCAAGCAGATTTCCCAAGTCCAAGCTGAAGGCAAATCCTACCCTTTGCTTGATACCGTTTCCTGCTGTTGGCTTTGCATTATTTTGATGAGAGGGTTGTAGAACCTTTGGGACGGAGGAGTGGCGTGTGGATTCCTGTTCCTCTCTACCCTCCAGACAGTGCTTTCTCAGGCACGATATAAACTTCTCTGAGCCAATTCTTCAAACCGAGAAAGCATGCAAGGCCATAGTTATGTCCAGTGCTACTCACAGACAAAATGGTTTGCCTCTATGGTGAAGACTCAATTTTAAGCTTAAAGTATTCACTCAACTGTTTTGCAGTGACTGGAACAAAGGATGCCCTTAAAGCCTTTGTAGAGTTAGCATAGGCTAATATACTTAGGCAAATAGAAAAGGTGCACTATTTGAATATTTAAGATACTGGCACTCACTCTGCAAGATGTGTCACTGTGTCTGAGAGCAGGCCCTTTCAGTAGGTGCCCGCCACTGTCAATGAAGAGGGTTTTGAAGCTGTCAGGATAGACAGGCTGCTAGGAAGGAGTCGGGAACAGCTGATGGCAGCATCCGCACTTGTCCTAGGGTCACGGAGCACAGAAACCTCCACGGATGAGAGGCCCTGGTGTCCATTCACAGCCTACCATGTTGGGAAGACTTTCCTGAATAAAGCAGCAAAAGATGCCTTGGACTTACGCCCTCCCTGGGCCTCAAGCAAGGAAGGGCCTGGACTCAACTTGGAGCCGTGGAATGGGGACAGTGGCTAGCAGCGGCCATGAGGGAGCACAGTGGGTTCTGCGCAAGAGGATGAGTGGCAAGAGGTAGCAGATGTATTCTCTGTGAGATAGGAGCAGCTCTCCTCTGTGCCCAAGGCAACCAGGCACAGCTGTGTCGTCATCTCACAGGAACTGCAGTGACCTCAAGGGACATGTGACAGCCCGCAGCCACAGATGGGAAAGAGACTGAAAGAAGTGAATTCCTAGCCAGGAAGCTAGACAGAAAATACAAAGGAAGACTTGAAGTCTTGGATCTTCAGTAAAGAAGGAAGTCTTGCATATGATGCCTGGGGGGGAGGGCGGGTGGGGAGGTTGGAGAGGTGGGGATAGCAACAAACCAGGCATGGTGCTGTGGGTATCCCAGACGGAACAAGTTTGTTAGCATGAAGCCCACCCCTCCCCCAAAAAAGCAAACAATGACTTAGTAACACAATGTTAGAGAATTAACACTTGAAATGAGGGCTAAACTACACAGAGCACTTAGAAAAGGGATTGTTGCAAAAATAAAAATAAAAGGACCAGAGTTCAATCCCCCAGAATTGATATAAAAAAAAATGGGAACAGTACTGAGACAAGAGGATCCTATCCTGGCTTACACATATACATACATGTACACATACATACACAATAAAACCTATATAAACAAATGTGCACACACACATATTAATACAATTTGGTAGCTAGGGTAAATACTGAAAGAATTACTTAGTAAAATTTTCTTTTGTAATATTTAAAGCATTGCCCAATACCTAATCATTCAGTATTCCTTAGTAATATTTAATATATAATAATCCCTTAAGCTCTCAAAGTCTACTTGGCTTTCTATACACAACCTACAACAGATGACAAAGGCAGTTTTACAGTTCCTATTTCTCTAAATATATGCTCACCCTTTCAACATTAATATCCTTTAGAGGGCTTAATAGGCCATGACCACACTCACAATGGACTATTAAAGCTTATTACTTCTAAAAAACTGAATACTAGGAGACTAGGTTTAACTATTTTAGTAACAAAGTCTGTCACCACGAAGCCTTAATGAGGACAATTCTCAATGCCTTGGGGGAGATCTCCCAGCATCTCTCTCAGGTACAAGAGACAGTAACCAGTAACCATCCTGTGTGCAATATTCCTATGGTTGCACACAGAGCTGTGGCGTGAAGAAAAAAAGTGAACCAATGTTCTCTCATCCTCCCGAGTCTGGGAGTGGGTCATTCATCAAGTAGGAAATTGCTGCTGCTGGATGGGGCATTAGGTCAGAGAAAGAGACAGACGAGTGACGTGGTAAGCCATTCCACTGAGAAGAGCGGCTATTACAGGAGAAGACGGAATCTGCAGTCACACAGAATGGGAATTCTGATTTATAGGTTTCCTTGAAAGAACAATATTTGTGCAGGCTGTGAAAATGTTATGTTTCATATTTTACATTTATCTGTTTCTGGTAATTTAAGAAAGGTAATAAATGTCTGAGTCAACTTGCCGAATAAGGGTGATTCTGTCATTCTGTCCAGAGACTGAAATGGTCAAGAGACTTTTTTTTCACATAACCCATGGAAATAGAGAGGTTTAGAAATGGAATCATTTCTACTAACCACCTCTCCCTAGGTAAAGAACATGAAATAAAGACAATCAAATGATCACAGAGACAGACCATGGGCAACTTCCGGAAGCCTCTTTCTGATCACAATTAGAGGAGGACCAATCACACTTAACTCCACTTCACAAACTCCTCAATCTCAGCCGGCCTCCCGACAAGCATCTCCAGATGTTTGCAGTGGATGCTGTTGTTCCTACTCAAATTTGGGTCCACCATGGAGGGACCTTATAAAGTCTCTAAAGAGGGACTAAGGCTTTTATGATGTTATGAAACCTTTCAAAAACTTTATTTGATTTGTTCCACTGGATTCAATTCTTTCTCCAGTGTGGCTAGCTCAAAGGTATTTTTTCCTGGGATATGAGTCTAGAATGGATATACCTGGGTTCCAGTCTTACTACCTTCCTCAAAATGATTGACAGGCTAAGTAAACTGGGAATTCAAATGGGGAGAGGAAGCCAGCAGGACCTTTTAATAACCTCTGCAAAAGAAACCATTGAAAAAATGCCTTTCCAATAACTTTTCTGGACATGTCCCATCTGTTGCCCAAGGGCGCTGGATATGTCTCAGGATAGCTATGAATGCACCACAACCCACTCGTGCACTACAACATCTGGCCAAAATGTCAGAAGCCTGGACACCCTTGTCAATCCACTTGTAGGGACCTTAGTGGAACGCAAGGCAACCTACACTATATAATATTTCAAATATCTTAGCCAAGCACCACATAACTAGATTATGAAATATAAAATCCAAATTGAGATCAGGTCTAAGTTAGTTTTCTAAGGTCAAGATCATACTAGATAAGAATGGTCCACAAGTAGGAAATAGCAAATGTCTTACTGGATGGCCAATGGGGATGTTACACTCTCATCAGCGAGAGGCAAAGCTATCTGCCTCACATAGAAAGCATCAGAACGACAAACACTGAGATGAGGACTGTGCCCCATGCTGTATGGGATGGAACATTTCCTCTTTCAAATATCAACAAACTGGAATGGGAAGTCATGTGTGTTCCAGGAGTCAAGACTATGAGGTGAATTATGCTCATAGCTTTGTTGGAGTCGTGTAAGCATCGCTCAAACATGCATCACGCTAAGTTGCCCAGATGACCTTTTCTAAACTGCGAGTGGTCAACAAAATGCCTGAAAAAAACGACAGAGGCAAAGACCTCTCAAGTGGAAAACCAATGCACACCACAATGATGTAAGTCGACAGTCATAAGGACGTTTAAAGAATTTGCAAACATGAGCATCAAGGCATGGGGCATGCTCTGAGCATGAGAGTTCAGTCCGGGTATCAGAGACAAGCTTCTTATACGTCCCTTTCCTGGGTCTCTAGTTCTCTTCCCACTGTAGAACTGCTGAACAAGGGAAAATACAACCTATGGCTTCAAAAGAAAAGAGGTCCAAGACATTCAAGTGTGTGTGTGTGTGTGTGTGTGTGTGTGTGTGTTTGTACGCACGTGCATGTGCATACATGTGTGTATACTTGTGTGTGTGTGTGTGTGTAGACAGGGGCCTTCTGTAGGTGACAGAAAGGCCTCAGGATTAAATTTTGACACAGCTGAAGCTGGTTCACTTTGCTGGAATGATGGCAGCATTAAGTTAGCTCTGGGGAAAAGCATAATTTCATTAAGGCCAAACAATACTTTCTTAAGTGCACAGAGGACTTGCTTCTGTCTTTTGTTCTAAATTCCCCTGCAACTACACATCTTGGGGAAACAGTTAGGGCTGTGACCCTGCTTTTCCTGCTGAGGGCTGTGTGCCTTGTGGGCCTTTCATTCCACCACAAGGAAGGAGGCTGGAACCTGTCTGAGGGAAATGTGGTCTCTAAATTTGTCTTGGGTTTCTCCCAAGCTCCTTTCAGTGAAGGGCTGAGCATAAACTGCCTAACCCAAGATTAACATTTAAAAATTCTCTGAAGACTGAGGCTTCCAATACCCATGACCTTAAGTTCACTTTCTGCAAACCTTCCCATCTTCTGAGGACCTTTCAATGGGACTTCTCTAAGTCCTTGAGAATAAGTCATGTAGCCCCTCCGAGGATTCATACTCAAAGCATGCAAATGTTCCAGTCCTTCATGATAAGGGTTTCTAAGCACCTTCTTCTAAAGTTCTCTGATCAAAAAGGGCTCATATCAGACTCCATTTCTCTCATCATTATAAAACAGTTCCTAGAGAACTGTTTCCTAGGAAGAGGCTACATCAAACATAGAAAGAACTATCAAGCAGTGTCTCTCTGAACCCAGAGAGGCAGCATGCTGATTCGCCATCTTTTCTGACTCCACCAAGCAGCAATAAATGAATCCTGTGAACTTGGCCACATCCCCTCTGTCGCCCCCAGAAAGAGGTTGGTAGTGAACACCTCTTTCTTGTTATACCTGTTATGAAAATTGCATCTATTCTGCTGCTGACATTTTTATTATATCAAAAGGTGTGCTCAGTGGACAGCTGCCTATAGAAGACCAGAACACACTAAGACCCTACACACGTTCAATTCCAAACGAATCAAGATAGAATAGGACAGAAGACGAAAGAGGAGAATAGTTTTGAACTCACTGGCTCAGGAAAGGCTGTTCTGAACAGACTAAGCCAATAGCACTGAGGACGATTAATAAATGGGACCTCATAAAACTAAACAGCTATATGACAAAAGAAGTCATCATTTGGACAAAGTGGCAGCCTACAGAGTAGGAAAAGATCTTTACTAGTTATACACTGGATACAGATTATGATCTGATAGAGGGCTAGTGTCTAAACTATTTTAAGAACTAAAAAAACCAACCAACCAACCAAACAAAAATTCCTAAACCTAAGCATCAAGAAAACAAATAGCTTATAGAAATCCCCAAAATATAAAAGGCTATGAAGACCATACTCAAGTATCTCATTGATATGAAGGAGAGCTGGTACTCAATTAGGGACTTCGTGTCTCCTGACTAGCGTGCATAGCCCTGGAAGAGACTGCATGCTACCAGAGAAAGCAGAAAGGAAATCACTAACTCAGATACAAGTCCTGCAGCTTTCAGCAGTGAACTGCTGCAGGATATGTTGGTATAATACTGGCACAATCAAACATATGGATAACCAACCATTTGTTGACTAGATTTAAAGCCCACTCCATAGAATGAGCCCATACTTGACACTGCTAAACAGCCAAGAACCTGAGACTAGACAGGGCACGGGCCTATGGGAAAACTTAAAACTGTTGTTGTGATAAAACACCATAGCAAAATAATAATAATAATAATAATAATAATAATAATAATAATAATGACTCCCAATGATATATAGTTATACCACAGATTGGTATCTCATTAAGCTATCATCAGAGACGCTTTTTGCAGATATGGGAACTGATGCCCACAATTGGACAATGTGCAGTGTGAGAGACGTTGGAGTACTTGGACCCAAATGGGAAGTCTTCATCAAATCCTTTATTGTAAGGCACAGGAATCTCTGGGGAGAGGGAATCAGAAATTCTAAGAGCCAGAGGTGATGAATGATTTCAAGGAAACAGTACCTTCTGGAGAGACATACATATGAGTTCACAGAGACTATGGTAGGGCCTATGGTATGGTATGGCACAGGGCCTGCACTGGTTCAAGCTAGCTGTGGTCCCAGCAGTGAGAAGAAGTAAACATGAGGCCCCAGCACTAGCCAAGAAATCATCTGCAACTGACACCTGCTATCAAAGGCAAAAAGTTAAAAAAATAAAAAAACAAAGTTTTTTCTCCAGCGGTTTCTGTTTTTGTTTTTTGAGACAGTTTTTCTCTGTGCAGCCCTGGCTGTCCTGGAACTCACTCTGTAGATCAGGCTGGCCTAGAACTCAGAAATCTACCTGCCTCTGCCCCCCAAGTGCTGGGATTAAAGGCATGTGCCACTACTAGGCGTAACAATGGCATGCCAGTGCAGGCCATATAGCCTGGACTAGTTGGTCAACACAAACAAACTCCAGGATATTTCTGTAGACTTTTTGTCTCAGTTTGCTTTGTTAGAGAGTATGTTTGTCCTCTCAGTTCTTTATTTTCATTTTTGTTTTTTTGTGTGTGTTTTTTGAAATTTTGTTTATGTTTTGTTTGTTAGAGAGAGAGAAAGAGAGACAGGGAGAGGAGGAACACAAAGTTAGGTGGGAAGTGGACTATCTGGAGAGGGAAGGGGAGAGCATTATAAAAATATACTGTAAGAAAAAAAAACATTTTTGTTTAAAATATATGCTTAGAAATGTTTTCAATTTACAATGCCATGAAAGACCAACATTGAAATGTCACTCAAAATGATCACAGTGATATTAAAGGAACAATAAATTATCAAGTTAATTATCAAATAAGGATCTACACTCAAAGTTATATTATCTATCTATAAAGAAACCAAAACACTGGGTATATATTAAATTGGCAAAATGGATAAATGTTTCCTATCATCCTATAGTGGTTTAAATATGTTTTGCCCAGGAAGTGGCACTATTTGTAGGTGTGGGTTTATTGGAGTGAGTGAGGCCTAGTTGGAGCAAGTGTGACACTGTGGGTGTGGGCTTTAAGACCCTCACCCTAGCTGTTTGGAAACCAGCATTCTGCTAGCAGCTTTCAGATGAAGATGTAGAACTCTCCTGCACCATGCGTACCTGGATGCTGAACCTGTAAGCAAGCTCCAATTAAATGTTGTCCTAATAAGAGTTGCCTTGGTCACGGTGTCTGTTTACTACAGTAAAACCCTAAGATACATCCCAAAGGTAATTATGTCCAAACATGAAGTTTTCTCCATCTAGACTCTTCCATAGAAAACTGACAGCAATGACCAGAGGATTATAAAGTAGTCCATTCATTCTATTACATAAATGCAATCAAAGCTAAGGAAAACGTGTCTGGGCATAGCAAATTTTTCCAAGACATGGATCCTCACAGTTCAAGTCTAGTCTCTCAGGAGGCTGTAGAGGTCCTCTAAGCCACAAGGGAAAAACCCATCTACAGATTCACCATTGGAGTTCCCCCCACAGTTAACATCTAAATCAACAATTATACATACTGTTTGGAAAAAAAAAAACTATTCAAAATCAGAGGTAGCAAAATATAAAAAAA
>JADRCC010331506.1:0-11251 GCA_019843855.1 Hylomyscus alleni | reverse complement strand
ATTTGGTAAGATTGTGTTGGGGAACACCAATCACTTGTCGTCGGGGGGGTGTGCCCCTTATGGAGCTTTTAGAGAGAAATAATGTCACGTGACTCCCTTTCAAACAGTTGGGTCAGCATTCAGTTCTTCCCTGTAGAGAGCTCAGGGAAAGCCTGGATTCAAAACCATGCAACAAGAGCCTGATAGCTTCCTTCCAACCCTCGCTGTTCATTCTCCAGTGGAATCCTGGCTGATCATTCTGCCCAGACTGATAAGAAATTGGTGACTAGAAAAATAAAGACAAAGAATTATGGTGCTCAAGCCCCAAAGCCTTCGTCTGTTTATTTAGTAAATGCACCAACTTGGGGTGAGTAGGGAATGGGACAGAGGGAGAAATAGGAAAGTGAGAGAGATGAAGACAAGGGAGGTGGGAGGAGCGAGAAGTGGGATAAAGGATAGCAAGGGGAAAATCTAAGCTGATGAAGACGATCTGAAGAAGCATATAGGACCACTTCACCCAGAATTCCCTGCTCCGCTGACTCAAGCTCTGACACGCCGCGAAATCCCAGCTCTTTCAGGTGGCGATAAGGAAAGGAACTGGCCAGAGACAACAGAAGACATTTTAATTCTCTCCTCTCTACCATACAGTGCTCACCAAGTCAGACCCTAAATGTTTCCCTCTAGGAAATCAAAGGTCCACAGTCAATAGGTGAGGAGCAGTGGGCATTCAGAGATGACCACTCAGTGATTAGACCACTGGATCCTCACAAATGTACCAAAGCACACTGTTGTCATTCTGGTCTAAGTAGAAACCACCAACGAAGGAGTATACAGGGAGGGATCCATGGCTCCAGATGCGTATGTAGCAGAGATGGCCTTGTCTGACATCAATACAGGGGAAGCCTTTGGTCCTGTGGAGTTCTGATGCCCCAGCGTAGGGGAACGCTGGAGCAGTGGGGCGGGAGAGGGTGAGTAGGTGGGGGAGCACCCTCATAGAGGTAAAGGGATGTGGGGTGAGGGGTTTATGGAGGGGTAACAGGGAAGGGAAATTCTCCTGGATGGCTCGGAAGACAGAAAGACAACTGCAAATGACAATTTGCAATCTGCTCCATACTCTTTCCTTACATGACTATTCTCTATAAATGAAAATCTCATAGAAATGATCTGTCTTCTATATAAACACGACTCTGTGGGGACAAAATTATTAAAAAGAAATAACAGAGGTCACTGCTGAATGAATACATAGTTCAAATTCACTTCCTGTTCCCTGAAATACAATGCCGTAGTCAACACACATTGATAGAGGGTCCCACAGTGAGAACCTAAGACCGAAAATAATGTTGAATCCTGAAATATAGTTTTCTTTTTTATCTTCTGACTGGGTTGAGACTAAACCTGGGACATCGCAAATACAAAGTATGTGCTTCATCTCTAAGCCTTACCCCAGCTTCTGGCTCTTCGATTTCTACCAAGTATTGTTCCTTTTTGCAGTTTAGGTACAAAAACAAACCAGAATGTTTTTGGTTTTGTTTTTTGTTTTTGTGTTTTCCCCTCCACAGTTTTCACTGGTCGCAGATTCAGCGATTATCTTTCTTTTGCTACTGCACCACAAACTTTCACGCAGGCACTTTGGATGCATTCTCATATAAGATGAAGGTTACTGGAACATCACATCCCTGTAGTTCTACCGGCGGCTAATCCGACAACCGAGAGGAGCAGCAGGCAGGTAGCCTGCACGGTAGGAATAGTTTGGATAAAAAATGATTTCACATGTGGAGAAGAGAAGGCCAGATGGTTCAAGATCTCATTGTCTTATTTATTTATTCATTTTCAATTTTCTCTGTGTTCATTTATGCATTCATTTTCTTTTAGAGCTTTTTACTCTGTAGCCCAAACTAGCTGGGCTGCAGAATTTCTACTCCTTCAGCTTTACCTCCCCAGTAGCTGAGACCGCAGATGTACAGCACTCCTCCCAGCTTTTATTGTGTGTGCAATGCATGTGACTTGAAGCTTTGTGCCATTTTTAACTTCTTAATAACTTGTCGGTTTTCAAACAACTATTTTTCAAAACTGACTATATACCAAAGATAATGTCTTACATCCAAATATTTCAAAGAAAGCTACATGCATCATCACAAATGACAACTCTGGTCAGAAGAGAAATTTCCCTATTTTGCTACCTTCCAGTTTACCTAACTGTTCGTGTTTACTACTTAAAATTTATGCCTAATTAGCATCCTGATTTCAACATACGAGGTGTATATCTTTAAACACAATGATTTTTATCCTATTAGAACGCAAAACAGTATTCAGATATACAAATACTCACTGTGTGGTTCATGCACCCTGAAAGGAGGGAGGGAAGAAAGGAAGTGGGAAATGGGAGGATAGAGGGAAGAGATAAATTGAGGAAAGCTGCACGTGGAGAAAAGTCTCCTTTCCATAGTTATTTCTTCACTTAGAACACACTACAGAGAATGGACTTCAGAGGAACATGAGGGGAATTCAATATACATTAGATGTTGGTGATCGATTAATAGTAATGTGTGAAATGTTTCTTGGCTATAACAATTCTAGCAGCAATGTAAGATCTTAACAATATAGAAAATGAATGCAAGACATAAAGGAACTCTATTTTGCAGTGTCCCTTGCAACTAAAATTACTTTAAAACAAAATAATTTTTAAAACCAGAGAACAGTAAAAATCACTTGCTAATATATTCACATTTCAATTATTGACCTATATTCTTAGAATAATTTTGGTTCATGTTAAAGTCTCAGGGAATATTATTAATACAACAATAAATAAATATTTATTATACACATTTAGGAGATGAAGTGCTTGGTATATAATAGCAAGAAAATCTTAGGAACATATATTTGGTGAGTTTTGTGGCCGGCCTTGATGAAGAAGGGAGATCCTAAAGATCTGTCAGGATGCTTTTTTTTCTGTCCCTTTGTTTTCTCATCTGTGATCACAAAAATCATCCTGCCCGTATCATGGTAAGGAGTGAGCAGGGTATTACTATGAAGTGTTTAGAGCTGTCCTTGGAATGCAGAAGCAGTTCAGTAAAATCATTATTTTTATTATTGCATTATTATCAAGTTGAGCTTCCAAAAAGGAAAATTGTGTATAAGATTAATAAAGTGGAGAAGAAACCAGAAAGTTTGCAAGAGGAAACGACCAGATAAACCAAAATGATCTAGCAAAGATTTGACAATAATACTTGAAAAGCATCAGGAAGAAGTGATCATTTACATCATATAAACAAATGAGATTGCTGGGATGTAGTGAAAGGATCCAGCCAAGCTTTCGGCCCTGAAGAAATAGCTACAGAGGAAGAAGAACATGTTAGAGAAACGGAGGAAGGATGATGAAAAGGGAGAAATGTTATTTTTATAACCTTAGAAATAAGAGAAAAGTAACTGTAAACGTGAAGGGGAGTATCAGGTAGGCTGAACAGCTGAGGCAATATCCAATAAAGTCACTCCAAGGAGAGCAAGAATAGTCTGTTGGCACCTGGCAAGATTCAAAGCTTCACACCAGTAAGGGCGAGGGGCGGAGCCAACGAGAATGTTCTCACTGCCCGAATTTGCAATTCTGTATCTTTTACTCCTTGAATATAAGGTGTCTCAGGAAAAATTGTCATTAAATTTGTTCATTTATATGTGCCAAAGGGTAGAGCATTGCAGATGTTCTTCTTGCAAGAAGGCATGGAGATTAAGGAATAAAATTATTCTTTAAATCAGGCAACAATTTTTCAAGTACTATTGCATTGCCAAGAACCAGGTTTTTGTCAAAAATTATGTTACAATATTGCTTTTTATTGAAAATGTTAGAAACTGGAGCTGGATTATTTCAAACTGGAACACTAAAGTGCCCCCCTCAAGGAAAAAAAATCAACTCACTAATATATACTACTAAGTAAGTCCAACATGGACTGCATTTCGCTTTTACACAAGGAGTGATCAACTTCGAAACACCTCCAAGAATATAATCTTTGGGGCAGTCTGTCCTTTGTCACCTTTGTTATCTGTGTAAACATGTTCCTGGCAAAATAAAGTTTTCATCTCTCTTGACTTACTGGAGCATACTCTCCAATAATAATATTGCTTTCTCTTGCAGAAAATTCAACTGCACAAACCATGTTCTATAAACAACACATACATTTTTACTTTGCACACTTACAGTAGTTAAGTAGGCATCACTAATAGATATGTTGTTTTTTTTTCCCATTTATGTAATTTATGTGCATAAGTTTCTGCCTCCCAAAAATACAAGCACATGTACTGGAAAACAATACTCATCATATTCAATGGGACTAATTTTAAAAGACTTTAATAAAGGAACTGTTTATGAAGATTAAGCAGAGTATCCTTGCTATATATAAAACAAAATGCAACAGCTAGGTGAGAATCATTTTTGTGAATTTGACCAGAACAGAAAGAATAAGTAGCAACTGCATTCAGATGCCATATACAGAGGCCTGGTGAGATGTCTCCATGAGTTAAGGGACGGATGCTCCAGCATGAGAACTGGAGTTAGGTTCCTTACTACCCACATGTACAAAGCTTGGTTTTGTTTTGCTATTGCAACTCCTTTTGGTTGCCTGTAAGAGCCTGAGGATAAGACTGTAGCACTGTTGACACTACCACAGATTTTGGATTAGGACCTAAAGAAATAAAGCTATAAGTCTCCCCACAACCACTAGTTCTAGCTAGTGAGATGATGGGGCAGGAAAGTTATCAATGGTCTTACTCTGCTCTAAATCCTTCAAACAAGAATGACTAGCCCAGCAAATTATGTCCAACAATGAGGTAGTGACATCAATATTTTGGGAATATCCAACAGCTACCTGATTACCCCATGCCTGCTACTTGTAAACCTAGCTATGATACCATGGCAGGAAAGATTACAGACCCCAAAGGAGAACCAACCACTACCATTTCACCTAAATTGGTGTAGTTTCCAACTGGCTTCTAAGTATCTATCCTTACAACCATAGATGAGTACAGCCCTTACTCCTTATCAATGAGCCTTCTTTTGCAGAGGACAAAAGCTATCACAGAGAACGACAAATGAACCAAGAATAGAGGATAGATGACTGCAGAATACACATCCCCTAATGAGAAATCTGTAACATGAACCCTATATCCAAGTCTCAGAAAGAATTATGGAAGAAGGGTTTGAAAATTTTAAGAGCCAGAAGACCAGAAGTACTTATGTGAAAGTGTGTTCTAGATGTGATAAGGTTACAACCATGATCTCTCAACAGCTATGGTTTTGTGAGAAGACCTGCATTAGATAACACCAGTCAACATTCCAGCATGCATGTGAGAAGAGCTCATGAGACCCAAGCCACAATTAAGGAGTGACAGGGAGTCTGCAGCTGCTGAGGGAGGGAGAATTGGTTTTATTCACGGAAAAGCTCCATAATGGGTTGCCCAGAGTCAAGTGTTCATCCTATAACTCTGTGTGTTTGGACAACACTAGTTGGACTCAGTAATACTTATATACACACAATATATATTTGCAAAAAATGTATATAGATACATGCTGAAATGTTTGTGAACCATGTTTAAACACATATGAACAATTATTATACAAGAAGGTAGGAATTTGATAGGTAGATAAAGGAAGAATTGGGCAGGAGAGAGGAAAACATGATCAATATGCGTTGCACTCATCCAAAAAATAAAAGGAGGGTTTGATAGTTTGGACTGAAGTCTGAAACTTTAGTACAGAGGAGAGGCAGAAACTGGTAGATACCTGAAGTCCATCTGCCTCTCTGTCAGGCTAATAATCTGTGAGTTCAGTGAGAGATCTTGTCTATACAATACGGTGGATAACAACCTAAGACACTAGATAGCATCCTCTGGACTTTACACACGTAAGTATCTACATGTACAGATGCACTACACAAGCATACACGAACATAAACTACATACAAATGCACAAAAACAGGCAGGGGCAGAGAGGGGGTACATGAGAGAGAGATTTATACTTACTGAGAAATAGAATCATTTCAGAAAGATTCAGAAAAAAAAAATCCCCTAAGAAATAAAATGAACCTCAGCAATTTTCAAAAGGAAACTTACGTGTAGAACACACTTTGTTGCCACAGTTCAATAATAACTAAAACTTACCAAGCACAAATTTTATATTCTAATTTAATTCACATACCACTCTAAAAGAAATGTTATCCTCATTTTAAAAATAAGCTACAAGACTAAAGCAAATTTTACTGAATTTTAAAATGCTGTAAAAATAGTAAGAGAATCAGATATAAGATGTATACATGGGTAGATAGACACACAGAGATATGTATTTAGAACAAACTAAAGTGCTGAAAATGGGGGAAGGCAGTTATATAAGACTATAATGAATGACTCCAATAAAAATGGAATTTCTCTGAATTAAATACACAATTGTTCAAATCAAAATAAGACCACTTGATATCAGGCGAAATGAAGAGAAAATCATGCCTGAACAGACTTTGTGAAAATTAGCTATTTCAGAGGTTGTTAACCTACTGAATCACAAGTTTAAAGCTATAAAAATAGCCAAAGTTCTAACATTGAAATGGAATAAGAAGGATCTCACTTGGATGACAACCTAAATTTTCCCTCCTGCCCATATTCTATGAGCCATGCTTTTGCTTCTGGGCAAATTTAGCCATGCTTTGGATTGGTGGTGAATTTCTTAAAACCACACATACAGTACCTTGGGATCTATTACCACCCCAGTCTCTTATTTTTCCCAGGCATCTTTCAAAATGTGTTGATACCGCAGTTGATTATTTGCACCTGATCTTCAAGTTGTATCTTTGGAAACAAATTACGAGATGATTGCTCGGCTGTGTTGAGAAAACATTACGCTTTTGTGTGTGCACGCATGCACTTCGCACAAGATGGTTGACATGTGGAAGGTAAAAAGAAACAGGGAGGACACACACATGCAGTAAACGCGGACTCCTGCAGGCTTTTAGAACTTCAGGATGGCTCAGAACTGTAGCCCTGCCTCATCAAAAACAATAGTCATAGACGCCAACGCTCAGCAATCAGCTAAGTTAATCGAGCTTCTGTAAAAATCTACGAGCACCTGTGCTCAAGCCAGGGTAAACGTCTTACTGCATGGATTAATTTGAAAGGAAAATATCATTTAAAAGCTCATCATGTTCTCCTGCTGCGCCTCCCTGCTCAAGTTCGGCATCGTAGCTCCAGAGACACAACTACTGTCTCCTTAAAATTTTGAAGTTTGTACTGGAGCACATTTTGGCGGTGTCCATGCATTTGTGGTTCAATCAGCAGCAGCAATTGTTCTTGATTCCCTGTGGTTCCTTAAGACAGCCCACTGAGTTGAGAGAGTTGTTATTTTTGAGTTCCTGCAGCTCACATTGCTACCTAGAAAGTGATACATGTAAACAATCACATCCTATTCACTGCGAATTCATTCATAAAAGCAGCATTCTCCTACGACATCATGGCTTGTCAAATTTTTGTTTTGAAGTTTTTTTTTTTATATTAATAAATCTATTATTGGATATCACCGACTCTTCTATAAATTCTTTGAGAATATTGATCATATTTTATCCATTACTTCTATGTCAGGCAGGCCTATATATCCTATGTATTGGGCTGCTACAGAGAATACTACTGTTTGGCCTTTGCTTACTTACCATCAGGAATTGTTCTAAGTGCACTGTGTTGAAACCATGGAATGAAATCTTGGTATTAATGCCGAAAAAGGCTACTGGAAGTGATAAAGAGTAACCCTATTTTTTAGCATATTTCTGTTATATCTGGTTCTTAAATACCATAATAAGTGTAAATCAAGTAACATTTGGATCTTTTTTCTTTAGTTTTCTAGAATGTATCTTTAACTACCACTGTAACCATCATTTCCACCAACAGCTGATGCCAGACATCACATGTCTGTCTGCATTTGACCAATTCAGGGTTAACAACCCCATAAATTGACATT
The DNA here is from genome assembly GCA_019843855.1 of Hylomyscus alleni. Classification (NCBI taxonomy): domain Eukaryota; kingdom Metazoa; phylum Chordata; class Mammalia; order Rodentia; family Muridae; genus Hylomyscus; species Hylomyscus alleni. The sequence goes on along the minus strand of JADRCC010331506.1, from coordinate 3,288 downwards.
TTAAATCTTCCCCCCAAAATTCTCTCAAGAATTCGCCATGAACCTAAAATAACTTTTACTTTCATTGTGCACCTACAGCGTGGATGAAGACTGCTCGTCCAAGGACACTGGCCACTCAAGCAATTACACCAAATGTCTTTGGTGAATACGACGGAGCAACCATCCTCTCTGTATCCCAGAACCTAGCAGATTCTTCTCATTGTGTTCTCAGTCTTAGAAATTTAGAGTGATAAAGGAGCTACCATACTAATTTTTTTTTAACATTAAAAATCCACTTCTTTGCTATTTTCCTTTTGGTCAAATGGTTTTAAATTGCCATTAAAAATTCAGTAAGAGAATAATGTGAATGCATATCTGAATCCACACCCAGAACTGTGAATTAGGCTCGCTGCCGACTGAATGCACCCTACACCTGTTACATTTGCCACTGGAATGGGATAAGCATTGTAACTAAATGGATTATGCTGCATTTTACTAGAAACAAATTACCCAATACTACCATTTATGAGTTAAGATTTCCTGTAACAAAATAGTGCAGGAAAAAGGAGGGATTATTTCATATCTTTGAAGGGTGTTTTATCACACTGTGCAATTGCATGCAATTTAACACCTAAACTGCTTAAAGTGCAAATGATATCAACTAGTCCACCGTAAGGGCCTGGTAATAGTCCTGCCGTTTGTGCTGCAAGAGCTGGTTTTTGTCAGCACTTCCATTATAAGCCTGGTCTTTCAAGGATTTTTTTCCACTCAACCATGAAAATTTGCTGTAGTTTACAACTTGGCAAAGAAGGTTTTAGCTTAACAGTGCCTACTTTTCTTCCAGCTATTTTGTCCCAAAAGAAGTCAGCTGGCTGACTCTGTGACACATAAAGAAAGGAGGAAAAGGAAAACTGTATGTTGTAAATGGAAAATAGTTTCACATTAATAGTTAACCCATTAAGAGGTCCCCTCCCCTGTCCAGGCCTCACTGGTGCTCAAGTTGTTGGACATTTCTACATCAACACCTCAGAAGATTCCTAAAACACTTGAAAATTTTTCTTCTATCTAAATACACCTGGCTAGACTCAGCACCTGACTTTACAGTGACTTGATTTGTGATGTTTACAATAATGTGATAAACACTCAATAAAAATCGTATTGCAAATTTTGAGTTGTGATCTTTTCCTAGGCTAGGGAGAATAGTAAGGTAACTTTTCATGACACTGGTCAGAGAAAGAATCACAGAGCCCAGTCAAAAATGTTATCACTGATGAAGATAAACAACTGATATTCTAGGGCATATTATGCTGCTGGTAATAATTTTGCTAATGTGTTTCACATCCTACCATATCTACAAATGGAGATCTGCATCTGATTACAAGAAAGAAGAAAATTACTCTTGAGGTAAAACTCAGAATTCCTCCCCCATGTGAAGGCAGTTAGTCTACTCGTTACTATACGTGAGTTAGAACTTTCATGATCCATGGTATCTGCCATAATACGTGATAATGAATCCATAGTGCAGCGGATGATAAGTTTCAGTTAAACCTGCCGTCACCATAGTCAAAAATGTGGGGGAAACAACTAAGATGAACAAGCACTTGACACAATCATGGTACAAAAAAATGCATACTACTTTAACTCCTGATACTTTGGGCTAAGGCTAGAAATCTTTCTGATATGTCAAAATAGCATATTATCTCATATCAGTATGTGTATAAAAGTATATACTTATATATACACACACAAATAATATTTTTATCAAGCAATAGCTTCAGTACTTGGTAAGGCATCATAATTTTTATAGTTATCAAGGCCAGCACAAAATAGAAAATACTAATATACATCATATGAAGTTTTAACAGAAGAGCTGCATGGGAAAATTGTAGTTGCAAAATATTTTCAGAACAAATACCTATTATCAATGTCAATATTTAATATATAAGCAAGTGCTGGTACATGTATACATGTTTTCAGCATTCAAGGACAGTGTCAGAATTCATGACCTTGAAAAACCATAAAAGATTACATTTGGATAGAAATATTGTCAGATTCTCATTAAAACTCTTTCTATGCTACCAAGTGGTGAGTTTGAAGACTGTGGAAATACGTGCTTTTTCCTTTTCCTTATCAAGAAAACAAGAAAGACTGGAAAGTATCTGCACTGTAGAAGACTACTTTTTCAGTCATGTAACTCCATCGGTAACAGAATATTGTCAAAAGAACGAAGATCTAACCACTGTATGCCCCGCTAAAAAGGTGCTCTATTTGCTTCCCCATTTACTCAAGATTGTTGTTTCTTTCCTCAGCACATTGGGTTCAAAGGATGATAAAACAATGGGCCCTAAGCAGCCACACTGAGAATTCTGGAACAGTTCTAATGTATTAAATGTCTGGAATATTGCTACATTCTGAGAGGTTGCACTTGGTGCATGGAAGCAATGCTTTTAAATGAAATCTTTGCAGTTCTATCACCACATCCAAAGGCTTTAATGGTGCTTCTGCTATTGATGAGACAGCAAGAAGGTTGGGGGGCTTGAGAAATGTTAGAATTGGGCATTGATAAAAAGGGTATTCGGGAGCTTGCTGCTATTGAGGTTGAAGAGCTTTCCAGTCCAAGGCTGATTAAACTGGAGGAAGAAAGAAGTAAGCAAGTCAAGTAAGAAGTTACAACAAAAGCAGCAAGAAAGTTCATAGCAAAGAGCTTGCTGATGGTGTTTGCCACTGTCTGTAGCAGAGTAGAAATGGGTGTCATCTATGAAAGATGTGCAAGAGCAGGGAGGCAGACAGACATGTAACACTGTATTGTGTGCTAGTTTGTCCTCTGGTCATAACAAGATACCATCTTGGACTTTGCCCTGGTATCCATGGTAACAAGAACAGAACAGTACAGTGATAGTCAAGTCTGTGATAATGGTAAAGGAGCTAGGGTCTCTCTCTAGGCAGGGTCAAGAGACTCTTACCTGGTATTCCAGCTATTACTTTCTCCTCCAACTGCAAGAGATCTTGGGACATGGGAGGCTATATACAAAGTTTAAGGCTGGTTGAAAGCTAGACTCCGAGATGCAGCTTCCATTCAGTGGAAGTGAGTTGGCAATGGGATGTGGTTTTAGGATCACCCACACTTTTGTAATGCATCACCCAGGTTCTGTAAGCAAGCCTAATCAAGTATTTGGGTTGAACTGGTGAACTGGTACATTGGTCTGCCATTGTTTTCTGTCTGGGGTGATTAAGCGTTTGTTTGTGTTTGTGCTGGAAGTTTTTCTAACACATTTGCTTGCTATAAATACTTAATAAAAAGGATGAAAA
>JADRCC010331499.1:0-10514 GCA_019843855.1 Hylomyscus alleni | reverse complement strand
CTTGTCTCCATCTGTTGTGATCAATCCACTCTAACACCCTTTCAGACTCCCTGCCAATTAATTAATGCCCTGTCGCAAAGGTGGTTTTATTCCTGCATTTGGCATGTGGCTTTCTCCGTTGCAGGTGAGAATGACAATAAGTCACAAATCACAGAATAATTAAAATGCCCAGGAGGAAGGAGAGAAGGTGAAATAGTTCTGCCCATGTGTAGTCCACAGTGAAGAACACTTTCTCTTGTTAACAAACCACTTACTGTTTAATAAGATGAAATCGATACCAATTAGCCTATTGCTTTTGCTCTGTTCTCCAGCAATATCCATCTGGAAATGTCCATATGTCCATCTTCTAGAGTCATTGTCTTTTCATCTACTTTGTTCACTTGATAATCTCAGAGCAAAGTTTCTAGACTACTCTCACATATCCTTGCCCACTGTGTAGCTTGTAATAGGAGTTGTCACACTGTACCAGGGACTGAGAAGCATAAAGAATATACACTTACTTTCTCTAAGATTTGAAGACTGTAGTCCTATCCAAACTGTCTGTAGGGATGGTTAGTTTAAGGTTTCCTTGTTTTGTGTGTGGTCATCTTCTTCCAAGATCTTCACTCTGCATATATGGGAATAAAATACCTATTATTTATAAATATGAATATGTGAATAATGTTTACATATAATAATGATACAACTTGGAATGGAATCAGATTCATGTAGATTCATTGCAAATTAATTACTTGTTAAAAGTTCCTTTTCCTGAAATCATTCTGGAATGTGGAGAGTTAGATTTTATATATGTGAATTTTTGAGATACACAGTTCAGCCCATGAGAACCATTATTTTTGGAAGTTTATCTGTTACCAAGATTACAAACAAGCAATTATTGCCTCCACTATATCTTGATTGCATTGAGTTAGGACTTTGTGTTCATTTACTGTCTCATAGTCTGATGTTTCAGGCTACAACTTTCCTCACTTATCTGGTACTTAAAGAATTTGTTTTTGCTAAAGTAATCCAGTTTCTGTGACTGCAGACAGTTTCAGGCTAATGTGTTGAACAGGACGTGTTGTAGGTGAGAAAATAATGTTAAATTTCTTTGTTTAATATTAATAAAAATTTACACAGACCTATCTCCATATACTTCTTAACTATCATTATTGAGTTGACTTTATATGTATTGAATATTATTATAAACTTAAAAATTATTAAATAGCTTTGACTTTTGTTCAATCAGCCTCAATTCTTGCCTAAGCATTGATATTATATATCTATATATCTATATCTCTATCTATCTCTCTATATATATATGTTGCATATTAAACAAGAGTACTTATATGATTAGAAACAACTAATACAAATCTATGACAGGATGGTTGAGTATGCTTCTGCATGACTAGGATGATTTTTGTTGAATTTTGAAAGACATGAAACATATTCATACAGAGAGTATGAGCTAAATAAAGGGAAATATATTTGTATGTATATGTATGTAAATATATGTATATTTATACACACAGACATACAGGCACATACGGAAGAAAGGGGGAGCAAGGGAGCAAAGGAAGGCAGGAGCTAGAGAGGGGGAGGAGAGAAGGAGAGATAGAAGGGAGGAGAGAGAGGAAGAGAGTTTGATTCCCGTCCTCAGATTTTCTTCTAGTAAAATATGGTTTTTAGTAAATGGGCCATGAAGTTGTGTGCATTCTTAAATTCTCTGTTGGAAATCCTGTTAGCTTCCTGACTATAGGGAGGATGGGAAATCTTCTAGGGAAATAGAAAGGACCAAGGAATAAGCATCAGGAATGTAGGTCCAGAAGCTGAAGTGAAACAGGGAATGGATGGACATGGAGAGATAAATGAGACCACTGACAGATACGCTTTCTATGTGAGCTGCAAATAACCTGTGTTTCCAGCTCCTATGGTGGAGTTTGCTTTAGATGTGTAATGACATGCTGGGGAATCAATATACACAATAACTTTGAAAAAAAATTTTCATGACTCAGCCAAACATTGAAAGTTCTCATTAATTCTGATGATGTACTAAGCCCTTACTCATTTGCCAGGCTGTTAAGTATCCACTAAGAAGTGTTGAACATATATGAAGCCTCATGTTCTTAGATCTCTGAAACTCTTTAGAACTGTCACTTCCCTGGAGCTGATGATGTCTGGGAAACTTGTATCTGCTAAATGTACACACTAAATGCTTACTAAGGCCAAGTGGGGTTTTTAGTCCCTGTTTTAGTACTTTTCACATAGATCATGGTCACATCAGAAGAAATTGTTCATTTATAATTATTGTTACTTAGTAACTGTGTATGTGACAATAGAATTGTTTTCCAATGTAAAAAAAAAGTTAAACAAAAATCTAGAGTGGACCCCAATAGTAGAAACGGCATTTATAATCAAGTATTTTCTATACCTTCCAATATGAGAAACTTGTTTAATTTTCAGAACTGAACTAGGAAAGTAGAGTTGACATCATCAGCCTTGGAGAGTTGGCTAGGTTTACAGTACCAGGTATGAATCCCCTCTGACTGAATGGGCCTTAAATCCAATTAAGCTATTGATTACTCCTAAGATGCAAGTGTCACCATTGTACCTATGGAAATATCTTGGCAGGGTGGCCATGTGGTGCAATGGCTTTACATCTCTGTAAGATTATTAAATAGTACAAGCTATAGCCACTTTTGTAAACCAACAGAATTTCTAATTGATTCTAAAAACATATGTCAACTGATAAACAAATAGTTCTCACTTTTCACTAAAGAAGCTTTTATTTTCTGAACAAGTGAAGATTATTATAACAATGCATAATTAATAACTGGTCAAAAATCATAGAATAGTAGATTATGAAGTGTCAACACAAACCGATACAACTATAATAGAATCTTTAAACCTAAGGCTTGTGGTTGATGCAGCAGAATATTATCAAATGATCAGAACTTCTCCTTTGAGATATTGTCTTCTATGTATGAAAGGGGGCTGCACTCATTACATCTCAACAGCATGATCTCCTGAATGGGACTTGGTACAGTGACATCGCCACTTGACTTAACCACGGTAGACAGAGAGAATCCCAGTAGTGCTCCCAACCCACATGAGGAACTCAAAGCAATTGTGGCTGCTCAGAGGAGAATCCATGTTCTGTAGAGATAATCCCTGTAATAAGTTACTTCCTTCCTAAGGAATTGTCCTTAAACTCATACCTACATGGACAACACTAAAATGGGTTTAGTAGGACATGTTCATATATACACAAGTAACACATATACATGTAACAATAATAATTGAAGAAGAGAATATGGAGCATTGAAGATGCTAAAGGAAGGAAAGAAGGGCTGGAAATGGTGTAAATACAGTATATATGTATAAAATTTTCAAACAAAATATAAGTATTTAAATAAAAAAGTAGACATAGAAGCTACTGATTTTTCTTCATTGATTCTAGCCAATCCAGCCAGAACTGTCTGGAATGGTGCTTATTCAAATTCATGTTTGAAGTTTTAGGAGATTTCACAAGCACTAAATATTTTCAGTAATAGCTAATCTTCTCATCCCTTTACTTTTCCTTAAAATTCCACTCTGCTTTAGCAAACCCATAATTCTACATGGGTTAATAGCATAGCTTTCTAGATCCTCAGCCTAGTTAGTGGCCAGTATCTTACTTAGGCATTTATTCTTCTTTCCCACAGATCCTCAGCCTAGTTAGTGGCCAGTATCTTACTTCGGCATTTATTCTTCTTTCCCACTACTATGGTAATTTGAATAAGAATGGCCCCAAGACTCATATGTTTGAATGCTTGATTTTTAGTTGGTGTACTATTTTTAATGATTAGGAGGTATGACCTTTTTATAGTAGATGTATCCTTGTTGGAGAAGGTGTATGCCTGGGGGTAGGTTTTGAGCTTTTGAAAGCCCAAACTGCCCCACCTTTCCTGCTTGTGAATCAGAATGTAATGTTCTCAGTGACTTCGTCAGCAGCCTGTCTGTGTGATACCACGCTCCCAACCATAAAGATAATGCACTAACTTTCTGAAACTGTCAATAAACCTCTTAATAAAAATGTCTTCCTTTATAAGTTGTCTTGATTAAGGTGTCTTTTTACAGCAATAGGACATTATCAGAAGTACTCAGCATTGTGTCTTTTAGTTTCTAGAGTAGATACTAGTAAACATAAGCAGATAGCAATGTTATTGCTTAGCCTAAAAGAAACCTAAGAAGAGTAAACAAAGAGAATTCCTGGGCAGTTCTTCCTCTTTTTGATCACAATTATGGATCTCTTGGATTTGGTGATATTTGTCTCTGGAGCACTCTCAATGATAGCAAACCCATGGAGGAAGCGTGTGTTGTGCTTTGTTGGGCCATCAGGAGAAGCAGCATCTAATCTTCCTTTCACCTTTAGAAATTACTGAGATAACGCTGATAGACATTGCTGTGTTCTAATGCCATAAACATGCATGGCTGTCTCTAAGAGGCTCCTGCAACTATTATACTATTGCTTTTTTGACTAGGTTTTTATGAGAATTTTTTCTAAGTATAGTTTAAAATCCACAGACTAAACTTGTCTTATATACATTAGATGCTGGTATCTTGTATTACACACTTTACTTTCTTTCTTTGGTTCAGGGCTTCATAATAGATGATTATATTAGATGATTAGATACTGGATCTACTATTTTTGTTTTTGTTGTTGTTTTGGTGTGGTTTTCTCCAGACATGATCTCTTCTTGTAGTCCTGCCTATCTGGGCTTCCACTTCATTGAACTTAGATCTGCTGACCTCTCTCTCTTGAATGCTGGGATTAAAGGCATGTTAATAAATTCTGTATCTTTAATACTCACAAAGTTTTCTACTTAGATGACTAGCAAAAACTAATCTCAGAAAGGTTCAAAATTTCATAAATATTACCAGTTAGGATCAAACTTAAATGTCCACTTTATCTTCCACATAACTGAGTGGAAGAACACAAGTCAATGCCATTTAACAAGAGGAAAATAAGAGTTGTAGGAGAAAAATAGTGGTTCATAGAGCTTTTGGAATATTTGCTCTTCTTTGAGAAGACTCAGAACTCATGGGATACCTATACATATACATTTAAAAACATATAAAACATTTATTAATTTTTCTTCTTTATTTTTTCTTTTGTGAATGTCTGAATGGTGGAGGACAACTTGTAACTGTTGATTCTCTCTTTCCACGATGTGGCTCTGAAGATGGAACTCAGGTTGTCAGGCTCAGTAGTTAGTGCTTGAGCCTTCTCTCTCTATTCATTGGGAAACCGTGTACAATATAGGAGTATAATAACTCATTGTAATTACCTTCCTCATGCTTTAGTAGAGACCATATTAGGCAGAGCTCCTGATGGTTAAAAACAATTAGCCCTCACCTCCAACAACTGTTACAGCGGGATAATCAGAAAAGTTCAATCTGAGTGAAAATTGAGAGATACTGTTCATGTTCCCCCTTCAGAATTCCAGCATTTATCTTCTTGTGCCTGTGGGTGCCAGCCACTGCAGAAGATACTTAAGTAAAGACAATCATATATTTACCCTCCCAGGACATGTCACAGAAGACAGAAACAGAGGGCTCACTTCAAAATTCTATAGACTAACTATGGCTTCAAGTTATTAATCAATTGTTATTGGGGATGTACATATCACAGAATTCTTTAGTATGCTCTGTGTTTGTACCTACAAGTGTGAAACATGTCAGCCATTTGCTCTTCGGTTAGAGAAAAAGAAACATACAAGTACTCTTTGTCCCTATATTTGCAGACTATAACAGGATTCTCAGTACACATTGGAAATTTAATGAATTGTTTGAGCAAACACATCACCACATTAGTTCAGTGTTTGACTTCTAAAATCCTATCTCCTTAGTTTGCTACCAATGAAAGCTATCATTTCCATCAACCTTTACCAAGTTGGGGAGCTGTCTTCCAGGATTTTTATAACATATACTTTGTAGAAATGAAAGGAAACCAACCAACATACAACAAGGGCCCAAAGAACACAAACATCACCTAGTGCTGTGCTATGAGTTGGTATCTCGGTATTTACTGAAACACAAATGTGCATATTGCTCTCTTTTCTTGGAACATCATTATTCTTTTAAATTAAATTCAATTTTGTATATATACATATATATATAAGAATATATACATATATACATACATACATTTTATTAGAAGAGCTTTTAATTTTAACATATAATCCATTCAGATATTGTAAATTATGCTTTTAGCAGTTTCCCAAACAAATGTGTATTATACCATATCTCAATTTATACTAGTAACTTTTCAAATGTTAGATAACCCCACATACCCAGTATCACCTTTATCAGGATTCCCAAAATATGATAAATCTAAACAATGAACTTTAAGTTATACCTTTGTCTTTTGCATGTATATTTTACACTTCTGCCTGCTAGCAGTATCTGAGCTTTAGCTCTGTTTTTGATTGTTTTGAGGCATCCATAGTGTGCTTTCATATACATTTATTGAATAAAAATAAAGCAGACCATGTAGTTATACTCAAGGACTGAAGTTTTATTATAGTCTTGCATGAGAGATTTTTAATAAAGACCCTTAATGGGAAAATTCAAAGATTGACTCTTGGTAGGTATTTTTTAAGGGAGAGAAGGAATGAGTAACCTTGTTAGATTATCTATTAAATGTGGATAATCATGTTAGAGACAGAAAGAAAAGAAAATCTCTTAAAGGTCACTGGATTCTTGACTGACAGCCAACTGGCAGTCAATTGAGTGCAGTCCCAGAATACAGCTTAATCCTATTAAAGTTCAGCAGAAAAATCACTTAGCATTTTGTTAAGAATACTAATTTCTCACCAGAAGGAGGGTCCTGGGGAGGACATCACCACCCAAACTTTTCCTCCTTATAGAACTGACTTTTTAGATCTTTGTCTCCTTTGCTGTCACTGACTGTAAAATTGGTTTTATTTCCCAGGTAAATTTTATAGAGTTTTTAAGTCACATTCTCTCTTTCTCCCTCTTTCTTTCTTTTCCTCTCTCCACCTTCCCTGCCTGTCTCTGTCTCTCTCTGTCTCTGTCTCTCTCTGAAATTAAATAGTGTTGTATGGATAACAAAATTTTAGGATAATAGAATAAGTATAGGGGGGTGGGATCAAAATCTTTTACATTGTCTTAAGGAGTGTGGGTTTCATGTTTAGCCACCTAAAGTTAACTCCCACCTATGAGGGGGAAAATGGATTAATTCAGGGAATCCCTAAGAAAAAGTGAAGTCTGATTACTGTGTTAATCATTCTAGCAATAGTTTCTTGAACAGCCTCATGTCTCTGAAACTTTTTTGAATCAAGTGCTAACAAACAGTTAACTATCAATAAACTGGTTCACGTAGTGATGTGTCAGCCAATGTTCCCTATCATTTCCCAGTATTTTCTAGTATTCTTCTAAGATATTTGTTTCCTTTCCTCACTTTCTCCTTTAACATTAAAATGCTGAATTCTTCATATCCTACCTCTTAGCTTCTTGCACTTGTTCTCTTTTCAAACCATCAAACAAAATTCATTTGGCCTTGACTTACATAAAACATTTCTCAGACAGATCATTTGTCTATGCAGAATGTAAGTGAATTGGAGCATCTATGTGAAGCAGGTACTCAGGAAAGTTGGTACCAAAAGGTTAATGATGAAATATCAAGCAGCTCTTCTTTCTAAAGAACTGTTCACAAGTCAAGTACTTGGCTGCATTATATTCCAATGTCTCTCATCTCACCACCAGATACAGCTTCTTAAGCTCTTATAATTCTTACATCATTTTTTTTATATTCTTTAATCTTTTTTTTTAACAGTCTAGTAGTTGTCCACTCCTGGTCCTCTGTCTAACTGTTCCTCACCACATACCTTCTCTGCTGTCTCTAAAAGGATGTCCCCAATCCTCCATCCTCATCCCACCCAACCTCCCTACTCCTTGGGTATCACGTTTTGGATCAGTAGAAAAGAACATTTGTAGATTTTTGTAGAGAACCCAAATCCAGTTTCCAGCACCCATGTGGTGGCTCACAATCATCTGTAATTCCAGTCCTGGAGAACCAATGTCATCTTTTGGCCTTCATGGTTACCAGACATGCATGTAACATATATATATATATATAGTCAATCACTCATCACCATAAAGTAGTTCACCAACACAGAATGAATTCCATAGTTTCTGTTTGTTTGTTTTGGTTAGTTGGTTTGTTTGCTTTGGTTGTATTAGTTTCTTTGTTATGACATTTTCTTTTTTTCTTTTTAAATTCTAATTAAGATCTGTTTCTGAGACCTTATTCCTGTTTCTTGAGTCACTTGTATACTGTTTCAGTTTTATCTATGTCTTCAAGCAAAGCAACCAAATTCTCTTAATATTAACAACTGAACATGAAGAATAAGCTTGATGACTTTCTGTACCAAATGTTCTATTATACACTAAGTAACATCTATGTTCTACCTGAGGAACTGTGTCATTGAAATTCAATCCATTCCTTCCCATTGATACCTTGAAAATATTTCAACAATCTTAGCCATAATTAATTTCAGGAAATACAAAAATAATGCTACTTTCTGTGAGGCTAGGGTGACAGCTGGAGTAAGGCAGGAATTTTTCTTACTCTTCGGCACAAGGAACCACGGAGACAAAATAAATGGTAAGAGCCTTCTCTGCAAGAAGTAGATGCGGCCATTGGGTGGTAAATGCAGGCTAGAGTGAAAAATGACTGTCTTTGCCAAGGAGTGCTTCTACCTAATGACAGGTTCTGATTCTGGGCCATTTTCTCCAAGGCTGTCACCACAGCACAACTCCCATCTAAAAACAGAAACAAACACCAGTGTATAGGGAAAGAGTATGCTCTTCAGAAAACAGGTTTCCTCTGTGACCTGTTCATGAGTTTGGTTAAATACTATATTCCATGACTATTAAAGCCACAGTGTGAGAAAATTCAATGGAGGCTGACAGATTCATCCAAATGCACCATTTCTGTCTTTATGTTCACATAATGCTGACTCTAAGCAGCATTATGTGAGCGCAAGCTGCTGCTTCTGAATGGGGGTGGGATGCACAGAATCAAGGGGCTCCTGAGGACTGTAACCTCAGCTTAAAGTTAACATAGTCAGTGTTGTGGAATCTTCTGTTTGCAGCTGTGCTCTCTGGGAGGCAGAAATGAAACTGTTTGAAAAGCCTCCACAGAATAGGGCTGCCAGGGACCTTTGTTTGTCTTGTATCTTCAGGGTTACATGCCTCCTTCTCCTCTCTATTTACCCATTGTCCACAGAACTATGAGTGTGAATGGGTTACAAAAGCATTTTGCTTCAGGTTCAGGTATTTTCTCATAATTTATCAGACACAAGAGTTTCCTGGCATTGAGGTGAGAGTGAAACACTAAAATTCTTGGTCCTTTTTGTTTTAAGAAAGATGCATTTGGTGGTGAAGTCTTATTATACTGGATTTGATTATTTCACCTAATAATATGTGCATTGACACAGTCATTAAAAAGGTAAGAATCTTCCACTGAATTTTAATTGTCCAAAGAAAGAAGAAATAGTGGAGGAAAAGCTAATAAATGTATACTAAAGGCATCTTGATTTCTCAAATCCTTAAAGCACATATCCTATGCTTTTCCATGAAATTCTCCAAAAATCTCCTTATATAGGAGATATATTCCCACCTCAGTGACAAGATTTCTGCAACCTCAAAAACATGTGCATGCGTATATGAAAATGAATATAGTATATGTTATATACATATATTTCAGGTTGTATGCATATATCAACATATTATATACATATACTTCCAGTTTGTATGTACACGAGTCTATTATATATGTGTACCTTGAAGCCACTACCATTTGACAATAATCATTACATTTCATTGTTGATTCAAGTGTGATACTCCTAATTACATGTTATTTTGCATAGCCAAAGGAGGCAATAAAGACAGGAGATTTCATAAGCATTTGCTTAAATTATGCTGTGAATGCCTTATTTAGACCTGACTTTAGACATAGGTCAAGAGCCAAAGTGATACAGCCTCATTAGAGAAGAGTCACATGGAGTCGTTTATTCCAAGCTGTATCCACTGTGTTTCTAACAGCCATGCGCTGCACTCTTGATTCCAAGTGCTTGTGGCAGTTTTGAGATATTCAGTGAACTCTCAAAGGACCAACTTTTGCCAAGACTTGTCACTGGTTAGTATAGAAAAGAGTTAGTACCAACGGCAGTTCTCAAAAAGAACAGTTTCAGATGTTTCCAGCCAAGGCTGCCCTGTTGATAGGAACACTTAGAGCCCTGCAGCGACAGTTAGGAGAGGGATTGCAGTCATCTGAGTGTAAATGCTTTTGCCTGTTGGCTAAAAATACCACTTTCTTCATTTATGCATACCTGTATGTGGAAAAAAAATGTGTTAGCACACTGGTTTATTCCTGGAGATTATTGTTTATCATTTCTTACAGAGTTGGAATTGAACCTAGACTTCAAGCACACTAGGTAAATGTGCTACCACTGAGCTATATTCAA